>JANHGB010020481.1:0-32271 GCA_026283785.1 Coracopsis vasa
AGCAATGCCAGCTTTCAGTTTTTATTAAGAAGGCTAAATCAGGAGTTTATAATAGTCCTTTTATACTTTTAATGTTGCCCATTTTACTGCTGCTTTAACATTCACTGCCCAGACCTGGCTTGTATTCCATGTTCCCAGATCTGAACAACAGAACACCCCTATTAATTTAACCATGTCCTTTCTATTGCTACATTTCAGAACCAGTACAGCTGTGATTTTGTCTTAACTTCCCTGTGGCCCTTAAGCATCTTTCAAATCCATACATGCAATCACTGCAAAGGAAGAAAGTCAAAGGGGAGTTTGCAATTCCCAGTGCCTTCAAGAAATCTGCAGTCATAGATTGCCTTTGCATTGGCAGTCGCGAAAACATGCCCTGTACCAAAGAGGAATAGCTGTTGGGTGCACTCAACACCTTGACGTGCCCAAGACAAGGCTCACCCAGCTATACTGGTGTTTGAAGTATATGTTTGGTTTTGTGCTTAACTCTCACAGAAAAACAGGGTCAAATTGTTTTCCTTCCTGATTTTGATATCTGCTTTCCAAATGCAGGTCATGCAAGGACCAGCCTTCTTCCATGCACCCATATCCCAGGTTTAGGTATCATTCAGCTGTTTATTGTTTCCTGCAGCCTGGTGAAGATGTCAGAGACAGGGAGACGAGGAAGAAGAATGACAGAAAAGCCCATGCTTTGGTGATGGTCTGTAAAATGCTTCTCTGTACAGCTGTTTATGGAGCCAGATTTCAAAAAATATTTAGTTTTCTAAAACCAGAAGTGGCTAGGATCTTTCTCAGAACTACCTTGCTGCTAAGCTGTAATTGGTATTACAGCTAGTGGACATACCAGCATCCAAATCTCAATTCAAACAGGAATTCAGGCCAAAACTGAGATTCAGAAAGCCCCTATCTGGATGCTGCTCCCTAAGGTGCCTAAACTTCCACTAGGGCTGCACTTTGCTGCCATGACCCATTCTTGAATTTAAGTCTAGCCATCTACCTGTGTTTGCTGGCATTCACAACCTCAGATAATTTGCCTGTCTGGACTAAAATGCCTGAAACAAATATTGATCTAGTTTGTGATGCAAGCCACTCCTTAGGCACACTATTGCTTAAGGCAGGTCAAAGATTCATTGTGCTCATTGTAAGGTTAGAAATATCAGAGAGAAAAGCATTTGCACAGCGCTGTTCTTAAGTGGAGATTGCTCCTGCTCTGGGGTTACACACCGATGTACCTCTCCGCCCTCAACACACTAATGAAAACAAATAGTGTGGTAGAGTGTGACCTCCCTACAAGCAGAAAACAAACACCATCGTGTACCTAAATGACAATATATTAAGATTATTATCGTATTTAATATAGTCAACCCTATCACTAATCAGTACAACCAGCAGCGGTATTATGTTCTTTTCTAAGGGACAGGTTTGTCAATAGAATAAAAAAAGCCTTTCTGTTGAGACATGGTAGCATAAATACAGGCATCTTGATGGAATAAAAAAATAACAACAGGCAGAAAGGAGATCTCTTTTACTAAAAAGGAAAAAAGTTCAGATATTGACTAATTTGCTGTAAATCTGTCTTTTGGTTTCTAATCAGCCATTAACAATCAAAGGCCACCTGGCTTAATTGAGCCTAATTTTAAGGAAGCCTGATCTGGCATTCCTCGTACGCTGTTTGGTTGAAGTGCATGTAGGAACAGGAATACAATAGCACTAGAAAAGAAATTAAGAAAACCTGACATTAAAGCATCTTCTTGAACATCCACAAAAAACATTTTCTCAGTAGCAAAAGGTAAAATATGACAGTTGGTGGTCATTCAACAAACTAGCAAGGAAATAACATGATTTTTTCTCTCAAAGGCTTTAAGAGTGCATGCACACATGCAATATCACAGCTGTATTTATTTTTTAAAGCTGAAAAGAAACAGGCTATAATATGACCACTTAGCTACTGATGTGAGCGGTTTTGTACAACCGCCACTCTAAAGATATCTAAAGATAAATATATGGCATGTGGGCCATAGAAAGATTTTGGAGGATTTCAGCCTAACAGGGTAAATGAATATCCCAGACAACACACTTCCTCTTTGACACTGGGAAATATTTTAGTGGAAAGCTAATTAGAGCCCTAGCAGCAATCTCCCTCCTCTGCAGGAAGATCTCTTGTTTTGACTCTTTACTTGGCTCCACCTTTCTTGCAGAAGCAGAAGAGCAGTTCCAACCCTTGCGTCTGACAGGACATAACACCATTTACACAGGGTGAAGGTTGTGGGGGCCTGGTCCTGGGGTCATTGCAATGGTTTGACTGCATGCTGGTGATGGATGAAGCCTTTATTTTACATTCTGCCTGAGTAATTGTAATAAATATTGATAGGTGTGCTCCGTTATTAATTTATTTCGGGCAGATCATGTCTGTGAAGCTGCAGAATGACCTTGACAGAGGAAGCAGTGCTTACCAGGCATAAGTATCTCTGCCGAGGGCATAGCAAAGGCCAGGGAATCCTGTCAACACAGCTGAAAGATATCACTACTCGACCATAGCTTCCTTGGTGCTATGGAAAGGTAAAGTATTGCTCAAAGGCAAAAATTTAAAAGTATCACTGAAGTGTTTTTCAGGATTTCCCCCAAATCAAGAGATGCAATAGCACTGGGGCACCAGAACTGTTAAATGAGGCATTTCATTCCTTTACAAGGAGAGGAGATGTGTCATTCCTGGCCTGGTCTTCTTATTTGGGATTGAGACTCAGGTCTGAGTTATCCTGCAGCCATGGCACTGGTCTCCAAGCCATTCAGGGCTGTGTTATCCATGCAGGCACAGCGCTGTGCTTATATGGTGTGCCTCAGATCCTGTCCCTATCAGCACAGACCACTGCTTGGTCTAGTCTTTTTATAAGATCAAGGCTTTAATCTCAATTTCAATTTCCTCCATAAAATTTGTACGCAAATATTATCGTAGCTCACAGGCTTATTATGAATGGGATTGCCTTCTGGGTGGTTGCCATTCAGCTTGGCTGCCTTTACCATAGACTTTACTGGTTTGCATGTCCAGACCCATTTGCAGCTGCAGCAGCAGGTTTTTTCCTGGAATTTTGCATTTCAGAGGTGACAACCTATTCATAGAGCTTTGTTCGTTAAGGTACTTTGCTTGGAATATGTATATAGCTCGTTTATTCATGGCATCACTGAGACTGAGCCAAAACTCAGAAACATATTTCTTTCCTCCTCCCCTGCACCAAAGAGGAAGCATTTTGTGAACAGCCTTTTCAGCCCCTAGTTGTTTTTCTGTTGATTAATATATAGTAAGGATTTTGAATTTTCTGCTCTACCTGACAAGATCCGTCCCTGTGTCCTGTTTTATCCTTAACTCATACATCATCTCTCCGGATTGACTGTTAATTTAGATAGACAAAATGATTGTGCTTTGGATTAAGGTTCTATTTATGAGTAACTGATAAAGGACTAATAAATGGTTAATGGATGTAGTAATAATTTGTTAATTGAGTATTATAGAGTCCAACAGGTTAACTGGTTTCAAATAACCATTGCTTAAAACTATTATTCTTTCTACTGATGTCCACATTTAATTTAAGCCGTAAAACATAACTCTGGTGACAGCGGTATGTGTAGTCACTCCTCTTAGTGCCTCAAATATGGAACTTTGCAATGCCAAATATTTTAAAGCACCACACACACACAAAATCAAACTAAAATATTATGAAGCCACTGGAGTTTTGTGGAAACTGTCCCCTTACTTTTTAGATCAGATACTTGATGGTAGTGAGGCATTTTTGGGAATGGGTGATTTGTGGCTTCTCACACCAGATATAAGAATTGCATTTTCCATGTGTGCTGGATGCTTTGCGAGTGTTTCTCTGGGAAACGTGTCACTCCTTTAGTGAATCATGCCAGCTGCACACTCGTTATCTGCTAGATATATAAGTGTACGTTTGGCTGATGAATATATAAACTACAAAAAAGTAATGTTAACAAATGTCCCCCTCCTCTCCACTTTTTTCAATCCCATAACAGCTTTATTATAGGAATGAAGCCCTGAAACTTCTGCATGCTTACCAAGTGAGACCGAGTTGGCAATGGGCAAGAACAATGTGTTTCCTGAACAAAACTAATACCAATGAATCACACAAAAAGTCTGTATGTTCCAGCTCCAATTCACCCATTAGTCCCACTGTACCAGATGTGCTTCTGCTGCTCTGTATTTCCTGCATCTGGGGTTTTGCTGTGCTGCCTCATTTTACCCAGTGGCAAATGAGCCATACAGTACTGAAAAATATCATCTGTACTTTTTCACCTATGAAAAAGAGCTGGGGATAAACTCTGATCCTTACTGCAAGCAGCAAGTATCTGCACATAAGCCAGCATGATGCCACTATGATCATGGAGATGAGACTTTGGGGTGATTTTGACAGAAACAGAGCTGGAGACACCCAAAGCTATACAGTAAAGATGTCACACCTCTGTTCCAGGAAATCATCCACTCTTGATGGACTATAACCAACTAGTCTTTACTCACTTGCAGATTTCCAGTAACTGAATGCTAACATTTATTCCTATCCTGCTAGTGAAAGGGTTCATTAATAGCGACAGTGATGCTGGGACACTGGGGCAATCATGGTAGTGTTCTGCAAAAACATGTGGGAGAGCAATTCAGCATGCCCACACCAGCATAATCAATGGAGGGTATTTTCTATGATGAAAAAGACAACTGCTCTATTTTAAGGGCATTCCCATCATTTTCTTCATTCTAATCAGAAGGAGAGAAGTTTATATTAAACAAATGCTCCATTTCTTCACTTCCCTCTTCACATCAGTCACTGTCAGCTTGATATAGAAAATGTGGCTGTTAATAGCTTGCAGTGGAACAAACATTTGCATAACTGTTACCTCAGAGCCCATAACTCCGAGCTAATTGGCTGGTGGTGATTAAAATGATTAAGTGACTGTAATTTATATGATCAACCAATTAAGCCATTCTCTTGTGATTGGCCCAGGGTAGGGTCTGGGATGCGAGCTTGTTCCCCAGCATGCATGCCGGCAGTGCACGGTATTAAATATTCTTTTAAATACTTGCTGTTGTTCCTGCCAACAGCACTCAAGGTGCTTTAAAGGTAGTTTAATTACTCCATGTCATTTGTGCAGCACAGAGAGTAATACATTGAAAGCAACCCATGAATTATTAACAAAATAAATTTAGCGCTGGCTAGGATAACACAGAATCACTGAAGGCAGTAAGTAGGACAGTGAATTTGATCATCCAGAACTGATGTATGACTGACCTGTGTAAATGCAGACAATATCACTGCCTTGAACAGAAGTTACGCTGATTTACCCCAGCATGACATCCAGATTTTGATCCTTGAAACTACAAGTTCACCAGCAGGTCTGAAGAAACGGTAGAGCAAAATAATTGCAATTCCTTCCAGGTAAAAGAAGCAACTGACTTGGTTAATTTGTAACTGCTTCCATTAGGAGTGCATTTGCCAAGGGAGTGAATGTTATTTGAGTGAGCTCTGGTTCTTGAAGGAACGAGGCAGGTGGGCAGGAAGCAATAATTAAGCATATTCTTTGTTAATCTCCTGCTAGGTACACTGAAGGGAAAACTTGCTGTGGCTTCACCCCCCTCATTTCTCCCCCCACACACACCTTCCTGTGGGTTGCTGTTGCCGAAACGAGGGGCTGCTCCCTTTTCAGCTTTTTCCCTTCTCACCCTCTACCAGCAGACAGTTTAATTCGATGCTTCCTGAGGCTAAACACATCACCTCTGTCCACATTACTTTCAATTTCAGTTGCTGTGTGTCCTGAAACCTTAAATCCGTTGCCAGTTAGCCTGGACTATCAGTTCTGATGCTACAGCATGGTAGACTTTTAAGAGATGAGAATAATACACTTTTCTTTTCCGCATACCTAAGTATGGACTGCAATTTCCTTTGTGTTTTCTCATCTTTCCTGGCTGCTTATTTAATGTCAACATAATACAGATTGCTAGTATTTTACTATCACATGCATTAACTAGTTCCATGTGCAGTTTTTTCCCAAACGGTGGCCTTGGCAAACAGGCAAATATTACACCTAGTTGTTGTTGCTACTGCTGCTACTTAACTGTGATGGTGTATCCCCAGTACCTCAGTGAATGGTTGCTTAGGGTATGGTATTGAATTTTTAGGGTAACAAGGTTTGAAAAGTAAATTATTTCATGAATCTGTATCAGAATCTGTACAACTGCTTTTGATCCAAGCATTTTGTTCAAAAAGGCTTTGGCAGGATGGCTCTAGCGTCAGAATGTCTGTTTTGCAGTATGCTGCACAAAAAATACATAAATTGCTAATACTCCCATGCTGAGCCAATGGTGGAGCCAGAAATCCATCCTCCAGCTTTGTGTCTGTTGGATGATATTGTCTCCATATTGCTCACAGAAAATGCCTGGTGGAGCTCTAGGGATGTCTGTGAAACTGTTCACAAAGCTTCAGTCCTGACCTTTGTGTACGTGTGTATCCATCTGATTGTCTATCACGTTACTGATATACCACAAACATTTTAGACTTGACCCTGGGAAGTTTCATGAAAGCTCTCAACAAAGTAAATAGCTATAATTTAAGCAAAAAGGAGAGCAGTAGTTAAGGCTGAGGCTGGAGCCCAAGAGATTCCTTCTCAGACTCTGTGCATGACCTTGGCCTATCACCTCACCCCTCTTTGCATCAGTTCCCTGTTGTCAGAGGGAGGAATCGCACTTTCATCACCCCTAGCAGAGCTTGAGGACAAGGCCATTAATATACATAATGCACTCACATAGTACCAGGATTACATCCATGAGAAAGCTTATAAATAAACATAAATAAGGACCTGATGAGTAAAAGGCTGGGTCCTGCCCAGGCTTCAGTGCGACTTAAAAAGACCACACAGAAAATGCATCTTAAAATAGACTATTTGAAGGTTGTAGCCTCCTACCCTTACCTGTCAAGACCTGAGCGGAGGCTTTGCCTGCAAAGTGATGGCACTGCTGATGACATCAGCACTCTCCATGCAGGTTTTGGCAGGTGTTAGCTGTTTGCTTCACCTTTGCTACTGTTCACCCAGGAATTCCTTTGGAGTCATGACTCGCCATGTGCTTTCGTGGCAACTACCATTCAGTTGTATGAAAAAAACCCACATTTCGGCTGAAGATCTGCTGCCGCGATACCGGGACTTGGGAAAAGGCAGAGCCTCTGACTGGGTTGGTTTGGGTGGTTTTTTGACAGCTTATAAAATATTCAAAGATGGCAAAGTTTTAAGACTGATTTTTAAGTATCTATCTACAGCCAAGTGCTGCTAGCCTAAGGGATCAATCAATGAAACAACATTACATAGAAATGCTGAATTCATGTTCTCCTGGATAATCTATATTTCAAAAATGAGACTGAGCTCTTAAATGACCCGCACATGGATTTGATCTGCTCCTCCCTTTTAACTTGCACTTCAGTAGCCTGGCTTTAAAAAAATTAACTGTTTCAGTAATGTGGGAGTCCTTTCATTCCTACAGTCTTCTGATTAGTTCCAATAAAACTGGATAGTAATAAAGTTAAAATCCATTAGTGGGTACAAGACACACAACAGAAGTCGTGCTGGTATTTAACAAAATTCAGAGCCATTATTGCCTCCTGTGTAAGTTTGAATTTAGCACTGATATTTTTTGCTTTTCGCTTGTAGGTTTTGGGCTTGGATTTTTTTCCTTTCTTTTAATCTCAAACATAAGTCTCATTTCCCCATGTAATACTATAAAAACTATTCTGGAAGAGTACTGTGGAGTGGCTCAATACATGAATGACGAAAAGCATGAAAAAAGGACAGAGGTACCTTAAATAAGAATTAGCCTAATTTTGAAGATTTAAGACTTCATCTACATGTAAAGTGGTGCTGTAGAGGGAAATTTTTGGTACTGACTACCAAAACGTGGTCCTCCTTTGGTACTGAGAAGCCAGTGTCCACATTGTTTGTGTTAGGGCTGGGGGAGCAAATTAAGGAACTTCCGGACCAGCACCAGTAGATGTCCATAAAGGAATTGAAGCACTATGCTCAACCAGAAATCTTGCACCCAAAATGGTCCAGATTTTGCAATGAGGCAGCACCCTGATGTAGCTTCAACAGCCTGTGCAGGAGCTCAACCTCATACCTAACGCCACTGAACAAAAATGATGCAAAAAGCCTTTTAGCCGCTTGGCCGAGGAGACATTTCCAGACCCCATCACTCAGCAGCAGGGTCAGGTCCCACACAGAATGCTTCTAGTTAAAAAAAATGTTATTTCAAGGAATCTCCCCTTTTCTGAGCTTGTTCCCAGGGAGATTGGCGAGCCCACCCCAAGGGGCTCAAAAACCTTGTCTCCCTCATTGCTGGGCAGGCAGCAGGGCTGCAGGGGACGTTTCCCTGCTTTTAGCACCTCTGGCTGAAGGGAAAACTAGCCCCGGCTTTCTCCTTCTCTGGTTAAATGCCTGAAACACCTATACAAAAGGACAGGCACCCCCAAAAACCTCCAGCAGCAGCTGGGCTTTAAAACGGAAGACAGATTAACACAGTGCATAGATGAAGTAAAGGCTCTGACAAGTGCTTGGATCAGAGGGTTTCCTCACAGGAAAAACAGTAGACTTTCTCCTCCTGAGGAATAATTGGAAGCCTGGCAGGTGTGCCTGGTGCTTAAAATAAAATAAAAAATTCCATGACTGCACTGTTTAGTGAAGTCCTCTTTTCCTGGATGAAAATCAATTAACTCTTCACTGTGCCTTGAGGCTAACAGACAGGAAAGAGATTAACAACAGGAAAAGAGACTTCAACTTTATTGTACAGCAGCATAGGGCTCCGCATGCCTGATCCACTCCATGAGCCCTCTAATCCAGGGTCCCGTCTCTACCATGAAAGTCCAAGATGTTTAAGCACATGCTTAACTTCAGGCATGGGAAGATTTTCAACAGCCTGGTGGAAGTCTGGCATTCGCCTCTCTTCCTCCCCCCCTGCCTTGGATGGGAGTTACACACCTAATTGTTTTCTACCCCTTTGAACATTTCCACTCAACAGGCTTTCCTAACTGGTGAAGAACTGCTGAGCAGGGGCCTTCTGGAATAACTGCTCTGTTAGGGAAGCTACTCATTAGCTCTCTGTCGTCCAGTGGCTGGCTTTTGTCCCTGGGCATGAGGGTTTATTTGCATGCTTAGGAAAACTGTTTAAAATTCAGCTTCAGACGATGCTGGCCATTCTTTCAGTCAGCGGTCCTGTCTTTCTCAGTCCCGTGAAGTATGTGGCTAAAATGGGGGTTTGTGTCAACACTGGTTAGGCACTGTTTAAATAAATAAATTAAAAAAAGAAGTTGCCCTTTAATTATATTGACTGCCTTTCATTTTTTAATTAAGATAGAGGGGAACCAAAAGCGCAGACATCCCACCTTCATGCTAGACATGACACTGTATCCTGTTGTTAGCTGTTAAATTCACCTTTTCCTTCAAGTTAATCCTCTCAAAATAAGAATCATTTCTATATTCGTTATCATCCTTAGCTCTTTCCAAGCTCTCCAACTTCTGTTACGTCATTTTTTAGATGGGAAAACAAAAGGATTCTAGTGAGATTTACATCATGCCATTACAACAGTCCCTGGGTTAGTCTTTCTTCTCATCTTTTGTTTTAACTTTTTTTTCATGCTATTTCAGGTTGCTCTGACAGGTGGTTGAAGGGCAGCTATAGTGAGAGCAGAACCACATATGACCAGATATTTCAAATTAAACTTTCCTCTATGGATTAGTTTCGATTTATCACTTAGAATTAATATCAGCATATTCACCTAATTTGGATAGGACCCTCCCTGAAGTTCCTAAATGATTTTGCCTTCTCTGCAGCATTGCTACTTTGCTATTCACTCTTACAAAGAGTGATGGTTGCTCTCCCTCTCCTTTTCCTCCTCCTCCACAAAGGGAGGTTATTCTCCTCCCTTTGTGCAATGCTGTCTGTAGGGAACAGCAGAACATTTGTGCTGTCTGTTCCTGCTACCTTATTTTTTGTTTCTGAACTTCATAAGTGCCACGTACAGGCTGGGGCAGCCTGTTCCATGATGTGCCACGTGCGATGGTTCTCTTCTGATATAACCACAAACCGTGAAGACTATCTGGAGCCTAAGCATCATCTTAGCAGAGCACTTGTATGGACTGTAGGTGCTCAGCTGCTGATACACTCTTTTAGTTCAACTACAGCACAAGTATTAGTGGATAATCTGATCTTGATTTTAAAACATCAGGTTGTAGAAAACTTCTTCCTCTACTGTCAGTCTGTTGTAAGATCTGCATTGTTCATCTTAAAACCTGCATGCTTCTAGTTTCAGTTCTTTCTGCTTTTCATTTCTCCTGCCTGGATCCTGTTATGCACTTGTTAATTTAAAAGCATGAGTTACTTAGAACTTCTTTCTTTGAGTGGATGTTTATAAACCAGAACTGTTAGTTCTTAAATTTTACCTTCATAAGCTAAATATATAGAATTTCTTTCATAAAACAAACTTTACAGTCCTCAGATTATTCTTACAGCTGTTTATCAACCAATGGTTTCATATCCTTATCAAGGAAGGACACTAAAAAAGAGAGAGACACAGCAGTCTACTGGTGAACTAACTGATACTGTATTTATAGACAATATTACCCTCCTATCCTCAGTTACATATATTGAAACATCACATAAGTCTTTTAAACATAGTTTAACACTGAGAAATCATATTTGTCTGTCTGCTGTGACCAACCAGTCCTTTCCAAAATCACTTCTTTCCGAGTATTAATAGTATGCCTTCTCTTCCTACCTGTATGACTTTGCAAATGGCTGCTAAAATGCATATTATTTAACTGTTTCCAGTTCATCACATTACGAGGATAATACCTGACCTATCCTCATCATTATTTAACCACTTCCTCCATCTTTATCAGGCATGCTTCATAACTTTTACATTCCATATAAAATGATTAATATTCCTTTTTAGCAGAGAACCAATCTCCACAGAGCCTCACTAGAAATGCTCTCATACATTCATGACTTTTCATTTATAATTATGTTTTGAGATACAGCAGTTAGCTAATTTTTAACAGTAAGACACAGTTTGTAATGACCTGCTTGCATGAAATGTGTATGTTCTGCATCTGGGCGTAAAAAAAATAAATATTAGGATAGAAAAGAATTGTTATCAGTTTGTCCTTTCAAAAGTTTGACAAACATAGGAAAAAGTGATTGTTATCAGATTTTTCTACTGAGCAGTCGTCTTCTCACAATGAAAAACAATGCAGCAGAACTGAAAACGCATTAAAAAAACCCAAACCAAACATTTAAACAGGAATTTCTGTGGTGCTTTCTGGGAGTCATTGAAATGCTTTAGTTTTTCTCCTAATTCCCTAAGCAGCCTATATATTTGACTTTACACCAGAATTTCTTTCTGAGGAATGATGGTGCATTTTGAGATTCCTTGTTTCACTATATTACAGGCAAAACTGGTGAATCAACATTGAAAGGGAGGAATCCACGCTATGAATAGCATGTTTGCATAGACACATTTGGGGTCTGAAAGGAAAATTTACAGCCTTTCTGTGTTTGGATTTTTTGAAGGAAGGACTACTCTTTCTGCTGAAACTCTTTGAAGCCTTAATTTGTAAAAGATACACTACTGTCCTGTGTAGAAATGCATCTAAATGTTGCTTATTTTCTTCTTCTTTTTCAATAAAGCATTTAAGCACAATTTCTTAAAATTGAGTACCTATCTGCTTTGTGAGTAAAGCTGTCTTGCTTTTGTAACCCCACAAATTTCTAGTCTTGAGCACTGATTTGCTTTATACTGGTTTGAGTTTCTTCCCTCTCATTTCCAACACACCTCAATCCTTAAAGTTTTGGTTAACTCAATAGATTTCCTTCACTTTCACCAAATATACTTCTCACTCCTGCTTAGCTGGAACTCTCTCTTGTCCCTCTCCTCTGAGTAATTCTCCTTGCATATGATTTCTCCCCAGGCACATACACACACACACATACCCCTCTTCTCTTTCCCTTCTGATCTCTGCTGCTCCACTCCTGACACAGTTCTTTAGAAACTATTGCGGAATGTATTTCCCTGTAAGTAAGTAAGTTTGTTAAATGGCCTAAATGGGGCAACCTTTTTCTCAGTTTCTTGGTTGTATATCAAGACACAAAGCCATAGAGATTTTATTGTGCTACAAAATCTGGTCAAATGTACCTTCTGAAAATGCTACCCTCTCCTGACAACAGCTTAGCCAAACACATCAGTTAGTTGAACTATTTCTCCCTTCTTTAAGAAATACTAGACCTCAATCTGTATGATTGCCTGTAACAATTGTTAGAGAGGATTCAAGTGGTTTCCCACTCTGCAATTGGCACTTTGTGTGGTTTGATGTTTAACAGGCAAAACATCTCATTGCAAAGGCAAATATACCTTCTTGGTATGCACAAGAAAATTCAGACTCTGATATCATCTTATGTGAAACCAGTTTTACAACCATCACTATTCAGCTGATTGCATATCTCTTTTGTAGTTCCCTTCCTCTTAACAGAGACAGGATATATGCTTAACTAATGAGAAAAGGTAATCTATTCAGACAAAATAATTTATTGCCATAAATCAGGAGGATACTGGTGGTACTGGAACAGCAACTGGAATAGTGCTGGTGAGGGTGCATCCTCAGCTGTGCTGGAGAAGTCTGTATGAATACCCTGTACAAGTAAAACAAGTGCCTAAGTTTTGCCCTTTCTCCTTCATCTGGACATCACCTGTCTATTCCTTTTCACTTGCAGAGTGTGTAATTTATACAAAATACTGCTTAGCTTTACAGTATTTTCTCATTCAAGTGGAAGGTTATATTCAAAATTTCAGTGTGAGTGCAAAGGGAAGTGCTCAGTGAATTAAAGTAGGTGGAAAGAAGCAGGGAAGAAAAACAAACACTTGTCATGTTCATAAACTATGGACAGGCAAAGGGACAACGTGCAAGCTTCCAGGCAACATAACTTTAAACATCATCAATCTTTGACCTAGAAAAAAGGAAGGACAAGTGACAGGATATCCAAAATTAGACCATACCAACGACAGAACTGTGGTGGCAGCTCTAGACTTAGCTCCAAATTTGATTGCACAGTTGCATTTTACCTGCTCAGAAAAGGCTTTTTCCGAAGCTGTTATGAAATTTCCTCCTTAATGAGTGTCTGCATCTTACCTACTACAACAGATGTGTGATTCTCTAAATGATTTCTAAATAATCCCTGCTTAACCTTAAACCATTATGTCACACCAGCCAGAAATACAAATCTTGTTATGAAAGCCCTTATAATCAACTTGGCCTTAAATGTTTATTACCGCTTACTGTCTTAATTAACTGGATCCAGAATGTCTAGAAAATGGGGATAGTATTCTCCTTTATAAATGCAGATATTCCTATTCCAAGACTGGAGCTGCCCAAGGTCTTTATACCTGCTCCCTATGCTGTGGGAAACTTGGGTCTGAGACCAGCTCAGCCAGCCTGGATGGTTCGAAGTTTACATCTGTATTCTGAACATTTAAATGCACAGATAATAGAATAGAATAATGAGATGTTACACTGTAGTGCTTGAGTCTTTTTCTGACATTGGCTACCAAGAACAACAGAGGTCAGAAATCTCTCTCCTTCTTCCTCCAGGTCCCTTATAACCTTTGATTGCATGACTTATTCACTGTGGCAGATGAAGATCAATTAAACAGTCACAACCGAATGGTCAGAGAAGAGCTCCCTGAAGAGTAATGACTAAATAATTTCTCAGAGACTTGCAGCATCTTATAACAACAGCAATACCACCACTATGACCAATATACACTTCATTATGGTGGAGAGTCAGGATTAATATCTAAGAGGCAATCACTGCAGTGTCTACTCCAGCAATTCTTTGTATATGCACATAGGAGATGTAATAGGAATAGCGGAGAAATGCCGCACAATGCCTCTTCGCTTCCCTAGCCATGTCACAGTTGAAATATGAAGCACTCTGAGCTGACGACTTCCTTGTGCTGCTTATACATTATCCTGCCTGGACAACAACCAAGTTCTGTGCAACAGTACTTCATTATTTTAATTAAGCTCATTGCAAGAGTAATCATCATTGCCATCAGTATCAATCATCAGTAGTATTTCCAGTGATGTCTGTAAGTGATGAAGTTCCTAACTGACAATAAATAATAATGCTCCTAGCTTGAGCTGACACTTCATTGGACTTTGCTGGGTTGCTCTAAATACTCCAAGGCTTGCCACAAGAAGAACTATTTATCTAAGACAAAGCCAGGTCTACATCATATTTGTTTTGACTTCCCAAATGGATATGTTCATAATATTTGAAAACTTTATCCTTTTTATTATGGCAGCTACCATGTCTGAAACACATTTTAAAAGAAATTAGAGAGGTCTCACTCCTCTGCTGCAGAAATACTTTTCCATATATCCTTAATTAATATTAATTTGAGTAATTTCTTTATTTGCTTGGAAGAAGACAGAGTACAAAATTGTATGGATTACAGAAATGCTTTTGCCACTAGTAGGGAAAAGTCTGAAGGGACATCTCTCCACTCACATGTAAATAATCCCACAGCATCAAGATCTGATTGAAATGTATTGTTTATTATTTAGTCCAATCTATCAGCACACTTACATATTCTTGTCATTGTTTAAACACTCTGCCTCTTCTGGTTTGTACTACAGATTTTCTTAGCTAGACAAAGACATTTCTGGGATTTTAGAGTATATATAAGAAGAGAAACAGCTCTCTATTCTCATTTCTTTGTGTGCTTGTTAGTGCTCTGAGGAGATGATACAATGCAAGAGGAGATACATACAATTGTTTTGGAAACATGGAACTTAAAAAATCAACATAATATTTCCAAGAAGTTTCAAAATATTAATATCATAGAAAATAACCCTGAATTATATTTTTATTGTCTCTCATAAAAAAGCAAAATCCAGGGCTATTTAAGAACAGTCATCTACCTCAGCAATAGCCAAGCTCAACTGTAATGTCACTAGCTGACAGTCCACCCTCAGTCTTTGTGGGAGAAGTAATTATTCAATACGTTCCAAAAGAAAACCTGTTGGAAGCAGTCATCTAAAGAATTGTGTTATGCAGCACTTTAAACAGGGCCACACAGCCATTCCCCAGAGCCCCTCGGGACCCATGGGACCACATATGTCCCCCCCTCTCTCTCTCCTCCCTACCTACATTCCTACCTACCTACCTACCTGTATCTCTCTTCTCACCAAGTCACTCCAAAACCCAATGTAAAAATGCAAATAGTGGTCTCTTTCACTTTCAAGGGGCTGAACCGATCAAGCATTATTCTAAGGTCAGAGAGTTTGGCCCAAAGGCCATGGTTGTGTCCCTCTTTGTGGCTGTTCACTGCTGGAGTGGTCCATCCTGGGGGCTTACGGAAAAGAAAACCCTCAGAGGTAAATATCCTGTGCTGCATCAGGAGCTCATCACACCCTCTGTTCTGAACACAACACAACGCAATTTTGCTAGAATCCAGCCTGCTTCTGACCAATCTGTCCCTCTGAGGACTGTGAACACAGAAACAGAAACATTATCATTATTATTTTGAAGCTTTGTTCAGTCCATAAAGCCATCATCACTTCTCTGAGTGGAAGTTGCTCTTCCCGTGTTTTCCACTTTAATGGTGCATCCCACCTTCACAAAGACGTCTCACTCTCCCAGTTTCTTCTCCTTACAGGTGTTAGATATGTCATATATCTCTTCCTATGCATCATGTTACAGCAAGTCACACTCCTGGTGCTTTGGGCTCTTTTTAAAATTACATTTTACACATCAGTAAACTTGTAATGTAGGAACTGCTTTCTTAGTGTTATTTATATCCCTGTGCAGCAAAAGAATTTGATAGAGAGTAATATGAATGTTATTTATCTGACGGCTCAGCTTTATTGACTGCTACATTTCATATCCTTCAGTACTTTTGGGCAGAGGAGTAAATAACAGTGCTATTAACTTCTAGCACCAGTATAAAAATAGGCAGTTATTAAGGGGTAAATATTACTTTGATTATTATTGCCGCAGTTTGCTTTCTCTGTAAAAAATGAGATACCTTTGTGAGTGTGAAAAAACCCAAAAATTTGTTTAAGTTTTAGGCAGTTATCTACCCACTTGCTGTGGATAGTTTCTGGTACTTTCAGCAGTAAATAAGGAATATATCATGGTTCAGCCACCTGACTGGGTAAGATTTAAATAAGCACATGAAAATGGTAAGAACTGGGCAAGTTAAACCAACGTGCTTAGGGATGCACTGGCATCTGTCTGTGCTGCATCAGTGGCTGCCTTCCATGATCTATTCTAACCTCAGATAAATACCAAGAAGACTTATGAAGACCTATTACTATTTAAACAGCAGAAGTCCCAGCCAGTAACAATAGGAAACGTGTTAAGTCCTAAACCTTCAGCCCTTTTAGCAACAATTAAAAGGCACACAGGGATCACATCCTCAGAAGTCATTTTACATCAAGCTTCCTTTGGTTTTGAAAATCGATAAACATGTTATATGTAAATACCTTGGAAACCAGAGTCCCAGCACCTCTCCAGGGGCATTCAGCACCTTGCAGGATCAAGGCCTTTGCATGTAACCCTCTAAATCCCCTCAAATGGCAATATTTCATTACAGAGAAGGGAGAGCAGTAAAGTTGCATATTTTTTTCTATGGCAATTGCAGCAGCAGGAAGCAGAAGGGTTTGTTACTCCAGAAAACTCTATCTTCTACTGCTGGATGAAAGTTTCCTCTTTAAAAATCTCATCTGCTTCCCCTAGAGAAAAAGAAAAAAAGAAGGACTGATAGCGTGAAGAGATTTTCAAATATCAAGTAAATAAAGCAAATTTGTATATAAAGTGTAAATGCACATATTGCATTACATGAGAATGATGTAAAGAATTTGTATACCTGATAACCTTGTAATGCCTCGACATTACACTCTCAGGTTTAACCCTTCTGTGTAAGAGTTCAACACAAAGTTGAAAGTATCATTACTTCAGACTACACAACATGCTGGTTTTTCTCTTATGGAGTATCTTTGCTCTGAAGGTATTTTCACCCTCTGTATTTCATTCCTCAGGAGGATTATGACAATTTTATTAGTGATGGCTAAAGCCAGCATCTGCCAGGACCCATGAATCACCTCAGGAAAGCAACCACTGTCCTTTCTGGAATGTGAGACAATGTGAGAGCTGTTGTGAGCCTCAAATGGGACTTAGCAGCTCCTGTGCTAGCACAGGATGGGACCAGGGTTAACTGCCTCTATGTTCTTAACCATAGTCCTCCCTGATGGCCCAGTGAAAGTATTCAAGCTTTTAGATTAGACAATAGCATCAATGTGAAGAATTGAAGCTTAGCCTGAAAGAAAATGAAAAGGTCTTCTTTGACAGACATGACAAGGTGAGACATTTTCTCCAGTCAGCCTCTGGAGCCCAAAGTGCCACAGAAGTCCTGGTTTTGATGTCAGCAAGAGCTGAAATTGACTGGCAGACAGAACACAGGCTCACCCCCCACCACAGTGGCAGTGGTGAATGGCCTTGTTCTTCAGGTGGCAGCTAACCCTTGCATCCTGGTACCAAATAGGTCATGGCAGGAACATGCTTCCAAAAGCATGTAGATAAAAAGGCTTATTAATCCTTGCCAAAGGAGCATCAGTATACATATGGCCATTAAAGTGGGATAGTAATGGGAACAGTACAGTAGGAAATATATGAGGCCATATCTTGAGTTTCTTTACTCTTATTGTGAACAAAGATTCATTTGGTCTTGCCTAACAGAATCACATCTCTGAGCATTCACAGATGTCTGAAACATTTGTTGGATTTTTTTAAGAATGGGGAATCAAAATGGCTTGATGTGCCTGTTGAAGATCACAATCACTGAAAGCCAAAACTGATTTGGTCAGGCTGAAACAACTTAAAGCTTTGACACTCAAAAATCAGAAAAGTAATTCAGGAAAGAAGAGTGGCTAAGGAAAGTGAGAATTTGGAAATTATTGTTTTAAAAGTAACAATATAGAATGATGAAAACTTTTAAAGAGAGTCCTTGACTCTTGGCCCAATTTACTGTACCTTCATTGGGTGAAGAAACTTTTGCTACATGCATTTCATACAATGAGTCTCATTGTATGCTTGCTGATCAGATAAGAAGCAGATGGAAAACAAAATTAACTGTAAGAAAGCAATAGCTAAAGCACAGTGTTCTTTGTATACAAACATGTTTGATGAGGTTATATCTGTTATGAGTTTAATTGCTGGAAATCTGATCTTCATCCATTCAAAAAAAATTAGTCTCTACTAAAAAGTAGTTTGCAGTCTTACCAAGCATGTCTCCAGAAACACTTACAAATTTGTTGTTATCATCTGTTTAACTTTAAGTTTACCAGCTTATATTGAAAACTGGTTCCAAGTTTCATTCATACATGCTGCTTTAAAATCACACAGAGAAAAAAATCTCTATATTGAAAACTTTTATTTTCTCTCCTAGTAAGAAGGCAGGAAGTTAGCATGTATTCAACAGGACTTACAATGGAAATCATAAGGAAGCATGCTGTATCTAAAAATCTCATTTAACAGTATTTTTAAAAAGACAGGGAACAATAATCCCAGAATTGTATCTGAAATAAAACCAACATCTGTTTCCCAAATAATTGGGTCCTTACCCAACTGGATTACAGCACTGATCCAGATAACTGGATTGGATACAAGGCAGCCAATGTATAATATGTATTATGTTTATAACTTGGTATGTGTTAAAATACAGTATTTTTGTTGTAAATAAGATAATGAAGTCGTATCGAGAGAGAAGATTTGGAAAGCTCAGGAGGACATTTATTCTTGTAGACTTAGAAAAATGTCTTCCTCTCTCCCTCTCTCTGTTCCTTTCTCTCTTTTTCTCTCCCATTTGCAGTGATGCTCAAATCCTGGAAACACACTGAGTACTTTTTCACTTGGCTGTTTCTCACTTTTCATTTTTGTCTCAACCCTCTGTATGCTGAGTTTTTCAGAAATAATAGATTGTGTAGGGTGAGTCATTACGCATGTGCTCAGCTGCTGCACAACGGCAGGACGCTGCAGAAGCTCACATCCAAGGGCAGATCATCTTCAGCTCAGGGGATTGCTACACCCTGACCTCAGGAAGAAGTTTAACACTTTCAAAGCTCTGGAAGTCACAATTTACCCTGAAAGTTTATGACCCATGTGAAACTGGTGATGTCCAATGTCTTGTGGATGGGTTTTGCGTACCTATCAAGTTTGAATCTCTCTGTCTCCAGTCACAGAGGCAGGTGCCCTCATTGCCAGGTCCTGTTCTTAGACACGACCCATTTTGCTAGTAAGGCAGATCCAAAGAGAACAAACCTCAAAACAGATAAGAGGTGTAATGGTGCAGGAGCTCATGAGGAAAGAATATATAACCAGTGTGAAGTGGAAGTTCAGAAAGAAGTTACATGGAAACTTATACACAGGTTGCAGCTCCATTTCTAAGCATAAGAGATCTTCAGGAGAACACGGAGCTATAGGATCATGCATTTTAATGCTCCCCAATATCTGTAGTCACTTGCTACCCTGGACTCTTTGTGCATCCTTAGAAGCTGATAACCTATTTTTGCTCTACTGAGAAAGCTACATTCACAGGGAATGTTGCAAAAAGTCTGGAGAAAGATGGTTATGGGTACCAGGGGCTCAGCTTATGTGTAGAGATTATATATCTGCAGGTACTGAGCAAATCTTTGTCTTTCAAGTCTTTGTGGTCATGGCAAGAAAAAAAGAAATACAAGAAAAGAAAGCTGGAAGGAAAAGGTAGTAAAAGGGAAAAGAAAAACTAAGGGTCATTGAAGGAATTAGAAGAGGTTAGAGGGGTTTCTTTTCTCTTATTTGTTCAATGTTGCATGTGAAATTAAGATTTGGTGGCGAAAAGCATCGTAGACTAGGTCCAGTAGAAACAGAGAAATTAAAAGACTTCACAAAGATAAGCAGCTGTAGAGAAGTGACCACAGCTTTACCTATCAAGCACAGGGACAATTTCATAAAGATTTATCATATCAGCAATTTAGCCAGCAGAAAGCAAACAAATTTCATAATCACCAATTTCCCTGCCATTCCCTAATGTCAGAAAAATTAGTTCTTATACATCTTATCTTACAATATGAATAATTTATCTTTTAAACTCCCACAGCATTGATTCTGTGAAATGTTCATTTTTTTTATTACAGAAACCACCACCCAGCAGCTACACACTTTTCAAGTACTAAGATGTCTTTTCAGAGCACTATCTTTAGGAATGAACGCAGTATATTGGCACAGGAAATCCATCTAATGGAGAATAATGTAGAGGAATGTTACTTAGATTTGTGTACAGTGACTTCCAGTCTTTCTCTCTATGCAATTTTATCATTGCATTTTTATGATACAGATGTAGCTATACAATCAGGCCAGTCATTCAAGAAATACAGTACTGATTAAATTGATACAGTTGACTCAATTTCCAGAACCTTCCACAGCAGCATAGTCTACCCACTGTTTCACTTGTGATGAACGAATATTTTTAGGCAGTTCCTTATAATTTTAAACTTCTGCATTTATCTGAATTGATACTGAGAGGTAACAAGCAATGCAATAAAAATACATCCATTACATTTTCCTACATTTAAATATATTATCCACGCTGAAAGTTATTAAGAGCAAGTTAGTTATTTCATACTCAGGGTTTCTGAAGTCTGCAAAATCAGCAGTATGGAAATGAGTAATTTTTGCTCATCTCACATTGTTTAATAGGTTAAACTGAGCATAAACTCAATGGTAGCATTGTGATTCACATCTAAACTAAGCTTTGTTTCTTCTGTTCCTTAAGGGTCTCTCCAATTCCCACTGAAGTCAAAGACAGTAATCCCAGAATTACTGTATAAGATTATATACATGCATTGCACGCGATAGCTATTGCACATGTACGTGTCACAGCCCACGAAACCTGAATATGCTATAAAATGTACTCATTTCAGGGACTTTAAAATCTCCTAAGGCAAAATCTTCGTGCAGTAGAAAGTGTGTACTTTCCTTGGAAAATCTTTTTTTTATCCTAATGGCACTAAGTAATTTGTTTTTAATAAAAGAGTAATCATTAATTGTTTATTTAAAATTATTTAAAAAACTCTACAGTTACATCTTTATTTCCAAGATTTCTGAACCGTTAAGAAATTGATCACTTCAGAAAATATTTTTTCATGTGAGCCATTCCTAATGTGGAGTGGTCACTTTGTTTTTGTAAGTTCCTTTAATTGCTTCATTTGTTTTCCCTCTGGAAGCTGTAAACACAGTATAATTACTGTAAATGGGTTTGTTTTTCAGCTAGTAAGGAATTACAGCTGGTTCTGCAAGAGGACTTAGAATCCACCATCACATTAAGTGCCTTTGCTGCCTCAAGCCCAAGGGGATCTGAGCATGTATTGTACATGCTCTGTCTGTCCATTAGCTCTCATAGAGTTCTGGGGTGGGAAATCCTTTCGTTCTCCTATTGGAGCTAAGTCGCTTTGTGTTTGAATTAAATAATCTTTACAATAAATGTTGTGATCACCTGTAGAGATCTTGTGGTGAAACGACCATCCAGTCAGGACAAAAATAAAGGGCTTGGAGCACAGGAGACTCTTCCTCTCCCTGCCTGCCATCCACCTGTCTGCAGCACATCCTGCACCTCTCACTCTGATAATTCCCTGGAGAACCCGGCAGGGTACACTAGTACTTCTGCTTGCCCCTTTGTGGCCATAGGATGTTCTTTCTCCTTTCATACCATGAACTATCCTAGAAGTCGCAGAGCAGCTTCAGCAGAAGTGGTTGAATCTAACTCCACCCATTGCCTGGGACAATGGGACTTGCCAAAGAGGATGTTTATGCATGTCCCAGCAGGTAGAACAGTTTGGTCCCAGGTCTTTTACATTTCAGAGGAAAGCTCTAATTGCTGGGTTCCTGAGCGAAAACACAGCATGACACTAGCAACCCTTGCCAGGGGCACAAGACATGCTCAGTCACTGCAGGTATATGCCTAAACTTTAGGCTTTATAATGTCCACATATTTGGAGACTATAGACAGGGCACTGATTTCACCTGGAAAATTTAAAGTTCTGCAAGAACTTAAATTAAAGAAATCTTTAATTTGGGACACTTAGTAGCTTTGAGGATGCTAGTGTTTTGCACTAGTCCTGGGTCCTAGTTGAGCTCACCTAATTCAAATCCCAAAAACTGATAAAGCCAACATGGTCCCACTGCGTTTTATCTTCTGCTGCTCTTGAATTCAATTAGAGAGCCAGGTTGGCCTACAGAGCAAGATAGTACCAGGTCTCCTCTCACTACTGCCATCTGGAAGGATTATTACAAGCATGAATAGATTGCCAAAATACTTTTGTTACAAATTTCCCCTGTATGCTTACGATTGCCACGGAGGGACACTTTCCTGGCATGGTCAGGAAAGTCAATGAGACTTGATAATTCCTGGAATACCCAGAGAAAAAAGGTATGCTATCACCATGTAGGACCTGCTTAACATGCATATTAGCAGTAGCTTGACAGTAGCTGGAAGCCTTTGCCCACTGAGAAATGCGACTAGGAGATGCAATTTCTCCGTGCATCGACATTTTCTCAGCATATTCAAGACACATGTAGGGAGGAGGTTCAGGATGCCTGGCACAGCTCTAGGCTTTCCGGCTCTGCAAGGATCAGCCCTCCTCTGGAGAATGTTCCCTAGCCAAGGAGAGCCAAGTGAGATGGTTTTGCTTTGTGAACATGGCATGCATCCCTTGCAACTGCATTCATTAGAAACACAATCTAAATTCTTCCTTTTCTTGCTGACAAAGCATTGGATGAGTAAGGAGAGCAGAGACATGCTGCTTTCTTAGATTAAAAAACAGAAAAAGGTCTATCAGAGCATCATGACTTTTTAATAGTTGTTATTAAAGTACAAGTCAGTTTCTTTACATCCTTCTCTTTCTCTTCTAATACAGATATCCTTCTGCTTCAGAGTGTCTGTATTGCGTCACCATTCTGCTTCTCCTAGCAGGTAAAGCTTTCTGTCTTTAACAAATTGTCATAAATATGATTGCAGAAAAGTGTAATCAATTTCTTCAGTTTACCTTTTTATGCATGAATCTTTACCACCAGAAAAAATGGCTTTCCACAAAAAGGCAAAAAACCGCCTCATGGTTTTCTAGCTGTCTGGACAATCTTTTAAATATGCATATAGCAAGTGAAAAATGTCAGGAGTTGTGTCTTCCCCTGCCTTCTCTACTTTCTTCTTAGTGAGAGCTCAATTATAGAAAAGCTTTTTCTCCTTCACATGGGAGAGTTATTTGCTGTATTTGATGTTCAGGGTAAATCAGGTCCTTGGCACTGCTGTACTTAATATTAAGCCATGAGTTTTCAGGGAAAATATAATGTATGAGCAGAAGTTGCAAATTAGGATTTTTTTCCCAAAAAAATAAGCCTCTTGGGCTAGTTTCTGTCTTCCTTTCTTCACTTCTCTCTTATCTTTCTGACAATTAATAATGGTACAAGTAAGGTAAAAATCACACAGTGTGAGTTAGTTGTTGAGTTTATTCACTGTATACAGAGCTGAGATATGTGGTTAAGAATTAAAAAACAGCTCATCAAAATTTAACCTTCCACACTCCTTTTATTTTTAATTTCCTAGGACCAATTCTAATTTATCTTTACTTGCCTGCCTCATGTGAAATGGTGTGACAGTAAAACAGCACAGCACATCACAGACACACCACCATTATTTTAATATATTTATTCACCAGTGTGGCTTGTTTCCATGGCAGAATGTGAAGTTACAATGAGGGCTGACATACAGCAAATATATGGGATATACAAAGAAGGAGAAATGGCAAATAGAAAAGATGGACACGTGTTTGAGGTTTTCTTTTACTCTTAGCAGGTTGTAGAAAACTAAAGTGAGGTTTCTGGGTTGGAGGAGAGACTCAGGTCAGCCAGTCAGCCACGTTCCTTAAGATGGGTTCATAAATCTGTATGCAGAATACACAAAATGGTACAATCCCAGCAAGCGCAAGATAGCTAAAGGCTGTGTCACTCCAGCTTAGCGGTAATACACCTGTCTTTCAGAAGGGTTTAATTAGCTTGGGCACTACCATCCCTACAGCTACATGCCTGGTAGTCAGTTCACAAGTTGGCTGCAGGGCGCTAGCAGTGGCTCACAACATAACAGAGCAAACGTGTAAGTGCTCCCTGTAGACGATCCAACACCTGTTGATCCAGCCAATGATCCAACAGACCTGTAAGAGACAAACATACAGGCTTTATCTCACGTGTGGGTTCTTTTCTTCTCCTATGTGATCAGCGGCAACAAAGAACTTCCAGACTATCTTATGCTCTGTGGGGTTTTTGTGCAGTCCTGATGAGGAGAAAACAGCCAAAGAGAAAACAACCAAGTTCCTGTGTCTCATTTGCAGAGCATGACAATGCATTTTTTCTTGTGAGTAGTCCAATGTAAAATAAATGAGCTGAAAATGAGCACTTAGAGCCCCACCATGTTCTTTTACTGAGTCACCTTGCAACAGCACAGCCATATTTTCAAGCAATATTATGCTTAAAGCCATGCCTTAAACCCTACATCTTGGTCCTATTTTTATAATAGTCCAAATCTGAACCTCTAAAATCTGGGAAAGTTCAAATCTGGGTTCTGATTTCGTGCTACAGCCATAAAAACTAATAATAACAAACTTATCGGAAACAGGATGCCTTCCAAAGACCTGTCATGGTGAAAACATTAATAAAACATTAAAGGAACAGTTAGAAAATATAGAAGTGTTGTTGATAATCTAAATGAAACTTTTACATTTGTGCTCAGTAGAGGGACCTTAGCGAGGTTCTTACAATAGAGCTGATCATTGGAAGGATGAATCTACAGAAAGGTTGTAGATGCCCCATCCCTGTAAGCATTCAAGGTCAGGTTGGACAGGGCTCTGAAAAACCTGGTCTTGTTGAAGATGTCCCTGCTCATTGCAAGAGTTTGGGACTAACCAACTTTTAAAGGTCCCTTCTAACCAAACCAGTCTCTGATTCTATGAATCTAAGGACCATTTTCACATTTTAGTGATAATAATACAGACTTCAGGATAACTCAAGAAATGGAAAAATAAGAAACTGCCAGAGTCAGACAGTATTCACACAAGAGATCTGAACAACTTAAGTACGAAAATACTTTATTAATTGTGATACAGGTAACTTACTGATCAAATATACCTTAATATTAGATTAATATAAAGTAGCAAAGGTGATATCAAAGAGGTCATATTCCTCTTTGAGGGATCATGAGAATTACACACCAGTAGGTCTGACTTCTCTGCCATGCATCCTAGTAGACATTATAGCAAGAAGAAAACTAGGAAATGTATAGGTAAATGTGCTGTAGCAGGAAAGAATCAACAAGGTTTTTGTCAACAAGTCGCATCTCACAAATCTTTTAGAGTTCTTTGATTTCCCAAATTGGAGGAGAAAGGCACATTGGTCAGCCACCTGCCAAGCACGCTCAGGACAAGTACATGCCAGGGCAGGATACCACTGCAGCTTTGAGGGCTGTTGGAGTGGTTTCTCCCATGACAGAGATTTGTGCCTGATTCTCCCTTGCTTTTCTAGTGCAGCTTCATAACCACAACAACCAGGATCACTCCAGTTCGAAAGACACAGTTTCAAAGTTGTTGGGGTTTTTTTCCTAGGAAAGAATTCTAGCACACACTGGACATGGATAAACAAATATAGGAACTCCACCTTTTTGTCTGTTTTCATGGCCTTCTTGTTTTGAAGGTTTAGCATATGTTCTATCATTAATACTCAAGCAATTTTCCTTCTTCTCTCCTTCAAGCTCAATTTAGAAACAAGTGAAAAGAAAGACACTTTTAAGTATGAAGAAAGGAGAAAGATGCTGAAAGATTAAAGAGGGGGTGTGGATCATTAAGTTTCTGATAAGGTAATAATTTACTAGTGTATGCTTGATGACAGTAGAATTCAGAGGGTGGGCAGTTAAGATGGGAAAAATTGGATGGGGAAAATGAAGAAAATTTAAACTTGAAAGAGAAATAGTAACCTCTACAAAAAATAGTATTTGAACAATTGATTTTAATACTTCTTAATTTTTAATAAGAATCCTTATTTTTTTAAATATCACAATGCATGTCCCGTGTAATTTTCCATTAAAAATAATTTGCACTTTTGATCAACTGCAGTAAACATAAAGTATTCATATAGCATAATACTGAGGTCTCTTGCCTGGCATTTGTGGTCTGTCATTTTTCTGTTAAAGCTTTAATGAAGATTACATCTGCTTTATTTAGTATAACAATACATTGTGCATGATTTGCTTTGGAATTAGAGTGACGCCAAGCACAATTTTTGTATCAGTGTATTTTGCCATGGGTTCATTTACGTGCATACACATTTGAGGCTCTTTCCCCAGTGCCAGCCTGAACACACAAGCCTTGGAAGTAAGAGGGGGTATGTCAGGGAGATGAGGGATCTTTGGACAGATGCTGGATGGGAACACAACTCCACAGTTACTATTTCAGCCTGGGAGTGCTGCGCCTGTTCTCTGCTAAAGGATTTGGTCAATAATCACAGACCCATGTGTCCTGTCTTGGCACAATTCCCCTACTCACAGTAGTGCAAACAGTCCCCAACAGAGTGTTCTGTGGTCTGGGGGATACACTGCATGTGTTTTTCTCTCACAGCTAACTTGTCCTTCCTCAAGTCTCTTACCTCAATCATGAAATTTGCCCCTGCATGCTGGTTCTAAAGCCTTGTGCAGAATTTATGACTCTGATAAACATGCAGTGTGCTTCCTCCCTCCAAGGTGCCTGCTTTTCAGTAAGGAGGGAAGTGATCTGTTTATATTTATGGGCTGTTTCCTTGCCAAAAATATCACAGAAATGAAGGGCAGTTTTAACAGATACCAATCATGTCAATTTGGCACATTAATACTCCCACGACTAAACTCAGTGGTTTCACACGATTCTTTTTTGCCTTTAAGCTGTTTTGCTGCCACTGATAGACAGCGAATACACACACTCTGCCTGTCAGGCAGTGGCCAGATTTTTTGGCTGAGGTTAGGGAGTTGGTGGGTTACCCACCCTGTGGCTGTACTTGTGGTGTGCACAACACACATAGCCCCCCTCCCTCCATGAAACTCAAGCTGGGGCCTTTATGGTTTGTAAGCAGTAATTCTAGGAGCTGAGCAGCTATCAGCAAGCTAGCCCAAACTGTGTTAAGCTTTCCTCAGTTGGAAGTTGTTCTATGTTATATATCACTCAACAGATCTATACACTGTGGTGCTTTAAAGAACAGAGCTCTGTCTTAACTTGTAATCATTTTCTTTGAACTCAGATACTGTGAGAAATGCCAATAAACCCAGCAGAGACTATTTCTTACCGAGAAAGTGGGATTGTACAGGAATGTGGATTTGAACAACAGGCTCACAGATCTCATAAGCAGTAGGGTTGCTGGAGGAGGTAAAGGGGCGCACACAGCATTTTGGTGAGAAACAGACTAATTGCCCCTATCCAGATCACTGGCACTATGTAAAATAAACGTGTAAAAATGGAAATGTGCAACTGCTGTGCCGTTCGTTGCATTGTGCTAACCTACATTCAAATTCTTGGCACGAGAGCATCTACTTGGGAGACACAGAGCGCTATTATACCTGTGTTGGGTCTGTTGATGCATTTCATCAACAGCCTAAGAACATGGAGGGTTACAAGAAAGCAATAGCAAAAGGGATTAGAGAAGTCTAAAGCAGACTGATTTGCAAATTTGCATGGAAGCACACACACAGGCAAAACCATACAACTTTGAGAATAGGGAGAGAAAAAGCCTGACCCCCAGCTTAATTTCCCTTCTGTATGTCTAATGGATCCCAGCCAGAAACATTACATCTGATCCTCCTTCAGTTTTGATAGGCTTGTCTAGCCGAACTCGCATCCAAATGTTTCTTTTCAGGCCTATATTAATACATGGCTGTGTGTATTTACAGTAAAGCCACATAGCTGTTCATATTCACATGAGCAATGCTGCATAGCTGACTGACAATTTAATGAGACATTCTGAATTTTACCTAAGGCATTCTCACCAGTAGGAAATCCTGTTAGATTTACAAGTGTCCATCTGTTAAAATCCTCCAGAGTCATTTTAGATGCTACACTGTTTGTTGGGTTTTGACCTCCTTTGCTGTGATTGTTCAATTAGTTCTGTTGTGTTCAGAGCACATTTGTGCTGTGCATCTTGGAAAGCACAGTAGGGAAAGAACTCCGCTTTGATGAGATTAAAATGCCAGCCAGGATGTGGCAGACATTCCTGCTTACTTATTTTCCAGGGAAATGCAAGCTAATTCTTCCTTATTTTCTCTTTATGTGGCTAACCTTGTAAGCAGAAGGGTTACAGTGCCTAAACTGAGTTTGATGCACTTCAATTAAACTTCTTTTTGTCCTGTTAATGCATCTTGAAGGCATTAAGTGGGATCAAGCAGATTAAGGTTTCAAGGGTCTCTGAATCTATTCATAGATCTGAAAATGACACTCTATTTATTGTTCACTTTCTGAATCAGTTAGCTTATCCATAAAATGGGCACAATATATATGAACTGTGAGGCGAAAAAAAATGTGCAGCATTTTAAAACTTATAGGTGAAACAAATTTCAAATTCCAAAACTGCCTTTCTTTCAAGAAAATGAGTAAAATCCTATTCTGGTTTCCCTTACATATTAATGACACCAACCCCCTCCTTTAGCTTTTGCCACCTCTGAAAATGCAGGGACAAAATTCAACCCCTGCTGCCAGAGAAAGCAGAGGACAACAGATCAGCATGGCTTACACCTACACTTCATAGGCTCTTTTGGCAGAGGCACTCAGATCGTGCCAATGCTACATGGCCAAAATGGCTCCACTTCGTCCTGCACTGAGACCTCTCTGTAGCTCTCTTATCGGCACAGCTCAAGCAAACACTGCAGCCATAAAATACACCCCCTCTGTATGTTCAGCATGCTCTGCCTGAAAAGTATATTGAGCAAGGGTTACAACAATTGCATCATAAGGTCATAAACTTATAATTAACTGTAACTAAATACACAGAGCTGGTTCTTCTCCTCCCCCCTGCCTTACTGAGGAGCTCTGTACATACTCCTTTCCCCCCAGCTCCTTCCCTCCTTCCCAGCTGCTGTGCGATGGCTCCGTAGCATGGAAGGACACTTTGGCTGGCATGTAATTTTAAATCTTAGGGAAGAGGGCCATGGCTTTTTGGGAAGATACTGTTATGTGCATTTTGTATGGCTAGAGCAGTGAGTCAGTCCCAGAGTGCTAGAACCTGTACAAACAGTAAGAAGATAGTCTTTTCTCTCTCTTAAAAGACAGGAAACATCAGATGGGTAGATGTTAATGGGAAAGCAGGGGTGCCCACTGTAGGCAACAAGTCCAGTGGCCTTCTCAAGAGCAGTGTGGCAGAGTAGAGTTTCGAGAGAGCCCTTGACTGGTGATAACGAGGTTGTTTGGTAAGCATTTAGGGATATAACTTCCACATCTGAAGGAGAAAGGACAGAATACTTTTTGGAAATGCATACTGATAGGAAGTGGGAGCTGGAAGTATTAGAAAGGGATGTGAAAGAGAGTGAGCGCATGATGTGAGGGAGTCTGAAAACGCAGACACAGTACTAATGGGAGGTGACATGGAAAAGCATGATGGGCACCAAGTGATGGGCTGAGAAAAGGAACCTGGCAGCAACATTCTCAATGGCCAACGACCAGCCACAAGCCTGCCAGACAAGGCCAGAAAACAAACCAGTCCTGACATCCATGCCCATGCTGTGCATTGGGAGTGTTTGGGGTTGAGCCAACGCCACTGTTGTAACAGTCACGAGGGCTGGATAAGAAAGGCTGTTTCTTAGCTTATTCTCTGGATGCAGCCAGGATGACAGGACCGAGAGAAACGCCCAGTAAAAAAATAGTGTCCAACTTATGGACTAGAGTGCAGAGAGGGTGGTGACATGCTTCATGGTAATTAAATAAGGAAATAGAGGTTAGAGGTTTGATCCCGGAAATGTGCTGAATAATGGGTGTTCTTTTCATGTTGAAGACAGGTTTACTGGTGGGATATTTCATCGAAAGCTTCATATAAGGTTATCACGATGTTATTTTGCCTGTGAACTTGATATTACTGGAGAGCTAAGACCTCCATGTTATATTACCAAGTATTGCACAAAGTTTTCTTGAGTGTGCTAGGACTCCACAGGCAATTCCTGACTCTGAGTCAACATCCTTTTTCATTAAGAGACACCTCAGATTCAGTATTTAAAGGAGCCAGGGAGACATAAGGTCCTATTCCAGCTAAACAGATCAAAAGTAAATGGGGCTGGGGGCAAGAATCATTATCTATCATGATCCTTTTATTCATTATGACTCTCTCCCTAGACTTTCTTAAATTCACTACTTTCAGACCACACTACTCTGCCAGTTCTGAACTCTACATAGATCTCTGGATATGTGATCTCTGAATTTGGTCCAGTGAATTTAAAAGAGGCTAAGTAGTTACCCAGGTGCCAAAATAGGAGAGTTAAGCAATAAAAGATGTTAGTGAGTGAACATTAATGCCAATAAGTAACAGGCTACATTTTTATTTCAGATTCAACCCCCAGGGAGCACGTTACGTAGTTGTGCCATTGCAGCAGGAGCCCCCCGAGGCACTGTAACTCAGCAGCACACCTTCTCCTCCCCTATTCCCTAGGGCAGTCATTTACCTCTGCCCTAAGCAAGAAATAAAATAATATTCTACTCTTCTTGCACAAGCCCCCTCAAGTGCTCACCAGCTCTGCTGAGCTGGCCAGTGAGAATGGACCCCAGGCTCTACTCATTTCCCACCCTCCAATTTCTAATCCCCAGAGAGGAAATAAGCAAATGTGTGGCCCTGCTTATTTCATGCACCTGGACAAAGCCAGGGTAATCCATATGGGACTGTAAGTGAGTTCTGACTCCCCCAGGCAGCAGCATACTACACAAATGTAAAGCAGAGCACTGAGTTTTCCTTTCTTCTGGCTCCCTCACATGTAAGTTCCACCAGCGTGCACCCATTTCTCCTACAGCCAAGAGAGATTTTTAAGGTCTGAATTAGGGTACAACAACTCTTGCTTAAAAGCCCTAACCCACATTCCACCCTATCACCATCCAAGGAATACCAGGCTTTTCTCTCACCATCAAAATATTTTATTCTGAAGCTAGGTCTAGGCTCCAAACTGGTCATGTGGCTGCTAAGCAAAGTGCCATCAATCCAGCCTATGGGGCAGAGTCCCATCTGGGAGGGGGGTGGCATTCCTCAGCAAACAATGGAAATATTTTGAGCAAAACTAACTACCATTTTATAAGGAATTTATTGGGGAGGGCAGGTGGAAAGTGGAATTAGATGGGAATCTCAGGGTGCCTGTAACAATAGGGAAGCTGATGGCACTGGCCCAGAGCAGCTGGAAAATGTTCTGCCTTTGCGTACCTCGAGTTTGCTGTACTCCCTCCAGATTTGCTCCTTCACCTCTCTGGTCCTTACCTTAGGTACAGTATTTGACTTGGAGTGGTATGGCATGTGTTTTGTCATGGCATTTCAGCCTAGAAAAAAGCCCTCACAGAGAAGCACTGATGTCCACAAAGTCCTCTGGCAGTCTACCTGGTATCTCCTGGGAAACTTGTACAGGCTGTACCAACAAAATAACTCTGCTGCTAGTATGAGCTTCCAGTGGCAAGCTCTCCAAGGATGTTTGTATGAGGAAGCACCACTGTTGCCTGTCCAAAGCATAATTCCTTACGCAGTAGATTGCTGTGAGTGGCTAAAGATGAGAATGGACCAAAACAGGCCAGGAGGAATCTGAATTCAAATGCATCTCCCCTTCCTTTGATGAAAAGCTGAGAGATGTGGGATTGTTCAGCCTGGAAAAGAGAAGACTCCAAAGAAACCTTAGAGCAGCCTTCTAGTACTTGAAGGGGGCTAATAAGAAAGATGGGGACAAATATTTCAGTAGGTCCTGCTGTAATAGAACAAGGGGTAATGGTTTTAAACTAAAAGAGGGTAGATACAGCTAGATAGAAGAAAGAAATGTTTCACAATGAGGGTGGTGAAACACTGAAACAGGTTTTGCAGATGCCTAGTCCTTGGAAAACAGTCAAGACCAGGCTGGATGTGGTTGTGAGCAA
>JANHGB010020485.1:0-12915 GCA_026283785.1 Coracopsis vasa
GAGCGTTCGCGGGTGAGGCGCCGGGGCTGTTTTGATTGCGAGCTGGAAACGAAAGCGGGTGATCCGCGCTGGGTCGGGCCGTTTCCCTCCGGCTCTGCGGGGTTCACGGCCGCGCTTTCCGGCAGGCGCCGAGCGGTGACACGTGTGCTGCGGGCAGCCGAGCCCCTGCAGCCGGGCTCGGCCGGGGCGAAGGCAAACGGCGGCCGGGAAACTTGTCAGATGCCGCTCGTTATCTGCGCACAGCAAAGCAGCGCTTGGCGTGAGCGTGAGGTGGCTTTTTCTTTCGTCGTGAAAGTTATTTCTGTGTGTCCGGTGTGTTTTACGTCCTGTTGGCCTACGGTTTTGCGTGCGGCTGTGGCTGGGCTGGATCAGGACAGCTGTGTTCACACCTAGCATTGCAAAGATGCGTTTAAGACTTTGAATTCACTTCGGTTTAGTAATAAGCTGATTTGGAACGATTTTAGAGCGGTTAGTGGGCGTCTTCACAACTTACAAGTTTTTAAACAGCTTTAGAGGAGCAGTCGCTATTTAAATCCTTGTAAGTAATGGTGGAATCGTGTAAGAGCATTGCTTAAAAATGTAAAATGATTATCAACATGACCAGGTAAGTCGGCCTTGCTTTCCCCGCCCCCGAGGTCGGAGTGACACGAGTGTTAGTAATATCGATATACTCTGAAACGCTGCAAGCAAATGAGTGGAGTATGAAAACAGCAAGAGGGGGGTATGGAGACAAGAAAACAGGTAATTGCAAAGACATCAAAGTTGAGTTTGCTATGGAGTTGACGTTGCTTGTACAAAAATGTTAGGTGGCTATGAAAAAAGCTTATGCAAATGTTACTTTGTGAATGGATATGGCTGGTATTTCAGTGAAAAGGTTCCCTGTGCTCATCCATGTGGAGACCTGTATTTTGAACTTCCAATCTCTGATTTGGGAAGGAAATAGGTGTAGAGCAGTAGCAGGAAGAAATAAAATCACCAGGTTTAAATGCAGGTTTTACTATCATATTTTTTCTGATAGTTTCTAGGAAAGAGTACCTTAAGAAGAGCTTGTTTCAAGTTTTGTATTTCGAACAGAAAACTTTCAGATGGTACTTCCCTCATGGGTTTGTTTTTTCCTTTGTGTTTTTTTTTTCTCTGGGCTGTAGTCTGAATCCTATATGACACCGAAGTTTCCATTGCAGATATACTAGGACTTAAAGTGAAAATATGCAAGGAACAAATGGCGTTTTAAAAAAAAGGTCCTTTTTTTTCTGCTGATGTCTCAGAAGTAGGATTGGCAGAATGCAGATGTGATATGTAACAAATCGAGTGAAAGTGCACACTTTGATTGTTAGGAAAAATACTTTACTTTGAGAATATTTTGCAGGGTATGTGTACCTTGTCTCAGATGTGGCTGCTTTGTACATGGTGTCACTGCCTCTTGAAATTCCTGTTTTAAATTAGGAGATTAAGTCATGACGGAAAAATAATTTTTACGAGCATTTTCATGAAATGCAAAAAAGTATTTCAAGAATTGTGGGCTACTTGGTTTTAATACAGAAAAATACCGTGGTTGGATCTGTGAATTTCTTCAAGAGTGTGGGTGTCAGATAACATAGTTCTTGGCTTTACCCAAGTGATCAAAAACTATTGGCTCAAGAATTAAAAGTTGCTTTTAATTTGATTTCAGTGTTGCAAGATGTTTGAAGTTAGTTGTGTAGCTGCTGAATTGACATAGTTGTGAAGTGCACTTCAGAGTGTGCTTTATTCATCTGTATGAACAGATTGGAAAAGGGCTGTGACTGTTCAGTAGAGTTAAAACATAAAGCACCTCTCTTCAGTAAAGTGCTGGCTGCTCTTGCATGGATACAGCTTTTTCTTAGGGCTTTGTGAAAACACAGCCATGGGAGGACAGTTGCTATAACTTATCCAGGGAAAGGTCATATTTACTGAGTTTTGCAGTTGGTGGGGTAGTATGTGTACTGGGAAGTTTGGGATTTTTAAGTTTATGTTAATGTATTTGTAGAGGCAGAAGGGGTTTAGATTTTGTTCTGCTAGATTTTCATTGTAGCAGTCTAAGTAGACATTTTACTGCCACTTACATAGTGACCAGGATACGAACTAAATCGTATGTGGCCTTTGTTTCAGTAAGAGTCATTGAAGTGTGTGTTCTCTTGTCAGATTTGATGAAAACCAGTGAAGTTGGCAGAAACATGGTCCTGCTTAGAATACTTCATGAATGCCAGGATGTTGTTTAACTTGTGTTCTGTAAGTTAATATGTTCCTGTGAAAATGTGCCAAACTTTAATGAGTTACTGTATGGTCAGAAGATAAATTTACATTTTTGGGAGGGGATTTAGGAAGAGATTGATAGTGGCCAAGTATCCACCTCTCCATACGTGTATGTACAAACACTCTGCAGACCTAAAATTCTAGGTTACTGAAGGCCATTAGCATGACAATAAGTGGGAAGGGAAGCACATTGGTTAAATTAATCATACATATTAGTGATCGGGCTGTACCATTACAAACTGGAATTTCTTGATTAAAATCTGCTCAACTATTGCAGCTTCTGCCTTCTCTAGCTGCCCTTCCAAAACATCAGAAGAAGAATTTTAACACTTTATGCTGCTTAGACCTTTCTGTAAATAAAACAGCAGAAAGACTTTGCAAACTGTTGGTGTATGCAGTTCCGTGAAATGACTAAGCTGAAATAGTTCCACTTCCAAGGTCTGCCTTAACAAAAATCCTTTGAACCAGTGTATCCAAACAATATCTTGAGGTTTTCTGCAATAAATGATGCTCAGAAACAAATATTTTGCAGAGTATGACCTTGTGCCTCAGGGACTGTTGTACACAAGGAAGTTCACTGGGAGCTACTGAAGTTCCAGGATTTACAGTCATTCTAGCAAAAATGCCAATGTCTTTTTTGTTTTCTTTTTCTGTTTTGTTTTTTCCTCTCCTTGAATTTTGTTATCACTTCAGTGTTTTCATAGTGTTATCTTCCACCCTGGAAGGAGTATCATAGCTTCATGGTGTGATGTTGGTGGCTCTTAATAAGCAAAGGTGGGGGAGGGGGCTGGTGGCTTATAATGTTGTCTAAATGCATGTCCCTGGTTTTAGGAATCCCCCCTTTTCCAATACAGGAAAAAATGTAGAATTTAAAATTAATTTTCTTTGGAGCACTTTTATTTCAGTGTCTGTTCTAGGTTCAGGTAGATGTAAGTTTAGGGGTGAATGGTGGTATGGCCAAGAATGACTGGCAGCAGGGATAGGGTTTTAGTGTGGCAGGGTCTGCTCTCCTGGGTATCTCTGTGACCCTCATAACATAATTGCAACATACGTAGCATGTGGCAATGATCATCACTCTCTTAGAATTTTGTCATCATCGGTTTGTGATGAACGATTAACTTGTAAATAAAGGACTGAGTCTGCCATGGAGGTATGTGGTATTATTCTGGGCACATAAAGTATTAGTATTCACAAAGTTGCTGGTGGATTTGTACAATAAAGATTCCTATAGGTCTCCAGCCTTTCAGCAGAAAGGAGTGTTTTGCCATTGTGTTCCAATGCGTCATCCATCATTAAGGAATTAATCAGGATTCAAGTGAGGTGGTCTAAAAAGACCTTTGGTGCTAATCTTAAAAAACTCAGCAAGGGAACTCTCTCACCCTGAAAATGTTAAATGTGTTGTGAGCTTTTACTGTTAGTTTGGGCAAACTGTCTTTTCATTTACTTTGAACTCTAGTTAAAGTAGTGAAACAGGTTAATAATGACTTTAATGTCTTCAGGTTGGCTGGGCCTTATGAAATGTATCCTACAGTATTTAGGGAACTGACAGCCTGTGGGAGTAGGAAAAGTTCCAGAATACTGAAAAGAGTTGAGGAGTGCTTCCCCTCATAGTATCCAGCAAAAGGCAGGACTTAGATACATTCAAAGGAAGAGTGTTCACATCAGGGGGCCTGTCCTGGGTCATGTACTGTTCAGTGTTTTCAGTTCTCTATGTTGAAATAATACTGAACACACAGATGGTATGATCTTGACAAATTCAAGAAATGGCCTGAAATCAATAGCATTGATTTTAGCCATTTTGGTGTAGATGGGTTCAGATTACTGTGTTTAGGAATATTGCATTATGTGGAAAAGTAACAGCTGGCTACGCAGCAGTTCTGTGGGAGAGTATAGAGGGGTTGTAGTGATTCCTAAATTGTCATGAGTCAGCAGCATCACTGTCATGAAGATATCATTTGTCATACTGGAACGTATAAAAGAGCATTGTAAATAAGGTATAAAGCAGTTTACCCATTCTGCTGAGGAGTGGTAGGTCTTCAGCTGAAAGCGTCTCGTTCAGTTTGTGATACCATCGTACTTTGGGAAACTTACCGCTGGGTAACAAGATCTGTAAAGAAGATAACTAAGTCTGTAAAAGAGAGAAATCCTGAGTGAGGATTGCAGGGGGGAGGGAATGTTTAGCTCTAGAATGGCTTTATACGACTTGTATTTCATCAGACATCAGCAGGTGATCTACAAAGCAGCGTAAAAAAGTTACCTGTAGGTATAACTGGGAGCCAGCTCTGACATCCTGTCACAGCCTGCAAGCTGTCATGCTTGGTAGGTGGGTCACATCAGCTTTTTCATCATCAGTACTTTGAACTTAAAAGTTTGTAGCTTCAGCAGTAAGATTGGAGTCATGGTGGTGGGTGTTTGTTTTTTGGTTTTTTTTTAAGACAGGCTATATTTAATCCCAAAATATGTTGTTATATACTGTTTCTGCTGCCGAATTGTGCTGGTATACAGGGTGGTCTAAGGGGCTTACCCCATCTCTCCCACACCCCACCCCACTGACATTGCCTTTCAGGCAGGGAATACTAAAGTATTGGTCTGAAGAAAAGATGTCTTAAAAGGTATCTGCAAAGAGAGGTTAGCCAGCTTGCCCTATCCGTCATGAATAAAATAAGTTATGGGTTGAAACTGCAGAGTGTATTTAGGTTAGGCATTAGGTACAGGGACAGGCTTTCAAGCCGTAAGAAAACCAAAACAGATTGTAGAGATACGCTGGAGAATGTGGTATGCTAATAATCTCTTTTGATTTACAGCTCCCCCCAAAATATTCCAGTGGAGGTATGAATAGCTGCATAATGAATTCCAGTCTGCTGATAACAAACTCATTTTTCTGATATTTTTTGAGACATCTTTGCATTAATGTTTGGGCTCCTGCAGCCTGAAGATCACTATAAATTGGTGGAGGAGGGTGTTGCTTAGTTTGTTTTCAAAGAGATCTGATGGTAAGGGTAGAGCTGGAGTGTTTTAAATCTCAGGAGAAGGAGACGAGCTATGCAGCCTTGAAGATTTCACCCATAATGTTTTCCTAGTATTTCCTAGTTTATTGTAGGACAAAGGATAGGAGGATGATGTTGTTTAACTCTTAGTCTGCACAGAATATTCTCTGTAAGATCTCCTAAGAGTTTCACAGACAAGATCACAGAGGAAGCTCCAGCAAAACACTGTGAACATCCAATAAGAATATATCTGCCAGCTGCAGCAAGTCATCAGACCACAGGATTAGGGATTGCTTATTCCCTTTTTATTTTGTTTTTAAGCGAAAACCAAACAAGTGGAATATTTATCATTTGTGCAGTTTGTTTTATGTGTGTAGGACTTGTTTAAAACTGAATTGTCGTGCGTGACTTTTCTGCACTGGTGTTTGATAATACTTTATCAATTAGAGAAAGTGCTGAAAATGTTAAGCTAGTGGAACGAAAACATAGCAGACAATGGAAACTTTCCAAACTGTAACACAGGTGGTGTACACATGCTGAAAAATGCTGAGTGAACATGTCTTTGTCGTGTCCTAGTCACAGACAAATAAATGTGGAGTTTGTTCATATTGTCCTGGTCTTGAGGTAAAATGGGTTGGAAATAATCCAAATGGAGGGAGGGGCAGAGAGGGTATGATTAGTCCCCCAGTCTTAGCCTGTTGTTTTGGGTGGGAAGTACCTGCAACTGGAATGTGCTGCCCTTCCCAGTTTGTAGGACTGGTCTTGTAGGGCTGTGGTGGTGGTATCAAGGGGAGGAATTACTATAATACTGTTTAGGAGAATGGTCTCTTTATTGCTTAATGTCTTCCTATGTTGAGTTTGTTGACTCTCCCCTTTGCAAGTGACAGGCCTTCTATTCTCTTATCCTTCATCTGGAATGCAGATCTGTACTTCCCTGTACTTGATTTATAGTCTCTTGCCTCAACACAAATATTTGATAAATAGTCTGGAGCATTTGATGCTCTTTTCCAAAGGAAATATGTTTTTCTCAGCTCCAAATGGAATAAATTTAAATGTAAATGTGCTATAGTAGCGACAGTAACCCTTGTAAAATACTGGCTTATAAAGTACCCTTAGTGGGAAACACCCATCCCATAGTTTGTTGGTTTTTTTTAAGGTACTGTAGAACTACTTACTTCACTTCTGTTTAGGCTCTGTCTACACCTCTGGAAGACAGGTAGGCAGGAGGTATGTAGTATGCAGCAGGGATAAACCAGTAATTACATATTTGCAATTCTTTCCTTGTGATGGGGAACATTATCCTGGCATACGTTACTGAGCAGAAGTGACTTGGTTCATTGATGCTTTGGGCAGACCATACAGATGGGCTTCATTGCTATTTCACTCATTCTGTCCTGAGGTTTTGGGGATGATAGTGGTACCTTTAAAGGCAGCCACGACAAGGTGGTGTGCTTTGTAAGGTTCAGAGCAGAACAGCCTTAGCTTGACTTCAGATACTTTCAAAAGGTCTGGAGATCAAAGTGCATTGCAAATTAGATGTTTGATTTTGTTCCCTTCAAGAGCTAAAAAGACCTTTGGATTTGATTAAAATTAGCAGAATACCTCCTCCAGATTTAAAATACTTTATTTAATAAAATGCTAAAGCTGGTTGAAAGTTCAGAACATTGTTCACATTTAAAACCTAATACTGTTTAAAATGTGTTTCTTTGTTTTGTATCAGTAATGTCAATAGATACACTTGTTTAATAGAGGTGTATACGATCTCTGGAACCTTAGTCCCTGCAGTAGGCAGAGCAGTGAGCAGATTTTAATATTTCAGGTAAATACTGCAGTCTCTAACATAAACAGTACTAAAGACTGTTAAAGGGACATTGGAGGCAAGTGGAATTTTAAATGGCATAGGAGAGAGGCGTAAGGGACGACAGTATTGCCAATGACTGTGGAGGATAAAATAGCCAGGAATAATTATTGGTAGGCATAATAGCTAGGAAGTCTGTGGTATCCCCATTCTGTGCTTATAAGGAATTGAGTCTTTTAGGGTTTACATATTTAAAATGGTCCTATCTTAGTACTCAGAGTAAACTCAAAACCCACTGAAACGATTCAGTTGCAGTGTATCACACTAGCTGGCTGAGGGTCAGAGCCTTATCATCTTACACAGGCTTCTGCACAGTTTCCCCAGATGCTGCCTTTTCCAAAATGTGCTTTGGGCTTTTGTGTTAAATACGGCTTGCTTCCAAAGGCAAGCGTGCTGCTTTGGGTTCTGTGATCCCCTCAATGCACTCCATACTGTTGACCCAGTAGCAGTGTAGTGGTGGCCTCACTGGCAAACACTTGGATCAGCTGGGGCTGGAAGTGCAGGAATCAGTCAGTCAGTAGTATTGCTTAAAGTGATGTTTTTGTCAGTGGTGTTTTCCCATTCAGTGAAGTCTTTCCTACATTGCAGTCCTAGAAGTCACTTTCCTTTGTGATTTGGTTATGTGACTCTCATGTGCTCTTGTGTCTTTGACTGCTGTTAAGAAAAATACTATCTCTTTACCCACTGCATTCTAGATCTCTGTGTGTATTCACAAGACTGGGCTTTGCAACCTACATGGCTGTGTGCATGTATTTGTTCCATAAATTTTGAAGGAGATAAGATTTGGTCAGTGTGACCTTAGAGAAGTGGAAAATAAGTACCTAAATGGTGAGGTTGTTTGTGAAGGAATGTTCTATGAGACGCTAGAGAAAATGGGTTTAGGGTATAGACATGCCTTTCTTATGTGTATGGTCCTTTCTTAACCTATTTTCAGTTTATTCAAGTTAGTCATCTGGTTTGCAAAAGTGGTCAGATACATAACAGTTAATATGAATTTCCCCACCCCCAGCCTGGAAAAACTTTTGTATGGACAAGCTTCTGGCACGTTTTCATTTTGGAATATATAGATTTGCAGTGTTGTTTCTAGAACACAAAACAGTTTTGATGATTCTGCAAGACAGATTTGTTTGCTTTAAACTTGAAAAACAAGGTGTTAATCTGTCAGTAATAGCTGGTTTTCACAAGAACTTTTAATATCTGTATCTGGGGAGATTTTGGTTTGGTACATGATTAACATTTTAATCCATCATTTAGTGTTTTAATGGGTTCATGTTTCCAGAATTATAGAAAATCTGATGTGAGTGATGCTTTGCATTTTTAGCTGCAGATACAATTTAAATACTGCTTTCTGCAGTATTTTTAATTGGTAGAACTGTCCTTTGTATTCGAGTAACACTTTTGGGGGTCTGGCTGTGTGATATAATGGAAAGAAACAAATAATGATGGCAGATCTATGTGGTAGTTCTGGTGCACAATACCTCAGGTGTGTGAACACTACCAGTTGTACATGCCGTTCTGGAACAGCTACATTTGTCCTCTCAAAAGGTAGCCGTATTTCAATGTAGACAGGCTGAAGGTGTGTCTAGACAACTGTACTAATGGAAGCTGAAAGCAAAATAAAAGTAAGTTTGTTTTGTAAGATACTTTATGTAGGTGAACTGCAAATAAATGATCTCAACTTGAGATGATGTAGCTTACCAGTTATGACAGCTGTTAAGCTAGTAAAGCTGCACTTGTGTCTTTTATAGTAAGGCCTTAATAATGCATTCAAGGTTAAAACAGGGTTTATAATGACATTGTTTTAACAGGGCTGTGCACCCAAATATGATTATCTTATTCAATAAAACGTTTCTAATAATAGTAAGGCCAAGCAGCTTTCTGCTTTTTTGGAAAACAGGATAATGAAATTTCATGTGTGGCTTTTTGCTGTCCTTCAGGAAATCAGGAGTGTGCTTTTGACTCTTCCTAGGTTGTGCTCCGGGCTGCGACTCCCTATTTCTGTGAATGTGTTGGATGAATCAAAAATCGTTAGAAAAAGATCGTATTTTAGTGAATATATATGGTATTAATTCTTTAACATAAACTGACATACACCTATTAAATGGCTACTCTATCTACTCTGAAGAGTAGCTAGGTGAAAAGGTCTGTTGTGTATGTTTAGGCATATCTGCTTGATTAAATAACTTTAGAAGAGCTGCACAGAAAGAAAACTGATGAGGGAAGTAGATTCTGTTCTGCCTTATGCATCCATTAAATTGTTCACTAATTTTTCTGAATGCTTTTGCAACCCAGCTGACATCTGATCTTTAGGAATATTATTGAAATCCCAATTGACTTGGCCAGCTAGAAAAACACATCTTTTTTTTTTTAAGTAAACATGTTCTCTTCAGAGTTATACATAGAAATGCAATGAAGTGAACTGAAATTGTGGCAGGGATAGACAGATGTTGTCCTTGTGACCTTTTATAGCTGCTGTTACTGGGATTGATAAATGTATAATGAAGTGTACAAGTTTACTTTTTTGATGGTTTTCTGCTACAGCCTCCCCATCTTTGTGATTTGCTGTTGCAGGGGAGGAGACATGGAACTAGCAGCTGTAATTAATAGGATTCTAGGTAGACAGCAGGATTGAAGGGACCTGAGGAGGCTTGCAGGGTACGGTGAAGCAGAAAAAGCATGCAGTAAAACCTGACTGGTTCGGAAATGTGCACTGCAGTATGTAATGTGAGGAAAGGTTAGAAGCCCTGGTTCCAGGTACTCCCTGAGAGCTGGTGTGCTGGACCAGCACAGTGTGGCAGGCTATCTTGTAACTCAGGGCAGATTTTGCTTCCCATCAGGCTTTTCTGGTTTGTAGACCAAGGCAGAAGATGGAAGAGGAGGTAATAGGAAAAATGTACTGCTTATAAGGCTCGTCTGTGTGCTTTCTTAGGACTTCTGAAACATTTTGATCCGTTTCCAGTGAGTCATTTCATAGCCCAATGGCTTTTGATTAGCTTGTCTCTGGTCACATTTTGGTCAGCATATACTTATACTATAGTATAATAGTATAAGTATTCAACACATATATATTGAATACCTCCTTGGTTCCTAGTGCCTGGCACATCTGGATACCTCAACTTGAGAATCCAGGCTTTAGAAACTCATGGTTTGGAGTAGAAATGAAAGTTAACAAAAAGATTAGAACAACTGAGCAACTATATTCAACTGTAACACAGCCAGAACTCTTTATGAATGGTGTATGGGAGAATGGGGATTTTTTTCTTGGACTACATATGTTTCCTTACTGTGGTCTGTGTCTCTTCTTTAAATCGAATATGATTGTATGTTCCTTCCATTCTCATGTCAGTTTCTAATGTTTATTTAGATGAATACACAATGAAATCTGGTAATATAAAAGATTACCTGACAATTTTAACTTGTTTGTCTGTGTGATAAATATCACTTCTTGCATGTTAAATGGCACGGTGAGGGATTTTTAGATATGAAACTTAAGCACTTGCCAAGGGGAAAAAAGTACTTCTGTAACAACAAAGACTTAGAAAATAAGAGGTTGCTCTGAAATAACAGTTAAAACATTTTTAATGCAACATGGAAAAATTGATAATTGAAATTATTTTCTTTAAAGGTTAATTAGAACTGTTAACAAGTGGAACCCAAGTGCTAATACAGAGTTTTAACTTTTTACGTGCTTATATTACTCTCTAAAGGCTTCTTAATTTTGATCAGTGAAAAAATGTTTCGGGGATAGTGACTGACAACCTTTTTTTCTTCACCACAAGCTCATTAATGCAGATTTCATTGTTCTGAAAGGAGGTATCTGAAAGGATGCCTTTATAGAGCATCTCATTTAGTGATACTATTATTATTTTCTCTTTTTCTGAAGTGTATTTCCAGAAATAATTCAAACTTGAATCCATTTAAAAGGAGAGAGAAAATTAATTAAATTTACATTGACAAGCACTTTCGTTTGCCTTTTTTTCCTGGAATAGGGAGTGGCTACTGGAGATGATCTTTGTCCTTTCTGTTTTCCATAACGAAGCAGAGACCAGTTTGACTGAACTGTAAATGCAACGTGAGAAGAATTGGGAACTTTGCCTTCAGGGAATGCATGAGTATATTTGCACACACGTGTTTATGTGTGTGACCAGAGAAAAGTAGACACCCATCTGTATTTTGAGGAATCTCTTTGCTCTATTCATTATTGAGCAGTTGGCAAAGGCCATTTCAGTTCTGTGTAGTAATAATAAAACAAACAAGAAACTATGTTAAATATTAAGAAGCGAAGTTAAAAATTGCACAATTTTACCGCTGTATAAATTGGTCAGTCTCCCAAATCTTAAACACTTTATGCAGATTTGGTGATGTTATATCTAAAACATACTGTACAGGCTCGTAAGGATAGTTCAGAAAGCTTCCACAAATTAGTCTGATTCAGCCTGGAAGAGGGATGACTCAATGAGTACATATATCATTTATACAATCATGAGTATTGTAAAAACAAAATTACTAGAATGTTGTTGGGCGCTTTGGTAGCACAAGAAAACATTTTATTGAATTGAGGCTGATATTTTTATAACCACAAATTGACTTTTACACAAAGCACAAGTAAACTGTGCCCCCTCTCATTCGGGATGCAAAACTGTGTAAGTCATAGAATCATAGAATAGTTAGGGTTGGAAACGACGGTAAGATCATCTAGCTCCAACCCCCCTGCATGTGTCTAAATACAAAACAATTGAACAGATTTATGCAGAAGCACTGACTGCTAATAAACAGTCCTACAGACTCTGGCTTAAAAGCCTAAGGAAGTATCCTGGGAGCCCCAATGCTATTCACTTTTGTTCAGACACTTTTTTTCTTAAGAACTTACTGTAGGTTGCTGTCAGAGAAGGTAATTGAGAGACTTTGACTCTTGCCCATTATGATTTTGTGATATTACTGTTGTCAGGAATATGGTAGGTTATGAAAGTGGTCTTAGGAAGGTTGAAGGTGTCATGTTGGACAGGATTCAGAGTGTATTTGTGAGGAGGCTGTAAAGTTGAGCATGTGGGCTAAGCCTGGATTCTGAAGTGTTTTAGTAGTATAATTTCAATGTTTCATCTAACAGCAAAAAATACTGCATTTTACTGTCACATACCTTGTTCTTTTTGTGATAGTATGCACACAGGAAGGCTGAAGAGAAGTATATATGCCTACTGAAATACGGAGACAGCTGCAGGCTGTGTTGGCATATAGTGTATTGGCATATAGCCTTCAGTACCTTGCTCATGCCAGGAAACACAGCTTTGAAAGGGCTCAAGACATAGGTCTACTTTGAGTCTACTAGCTGAAGTGTGCCTTCTGTACACTACCTGAAGATAAGTGTGTGGATATTAATTGAGGTATCTTGTTTTAATTTACTGCAACCTCAGTGCAGAGCCTCTCAGCAGCTGTGACACCCACAGATGAGATTGTTTCAGAATAAAGGTTATAGAAGTATCAAAATACATGCTTAGAAGGTTTGAGTTGATGTGGAGGTCATTCCTTTAACAAGTGTAAAGTTTTCTGATCAGCAGTGCCTAGTTTATGCTAACTGTGCAAGCATGATGTTTGCAAGACTTGGACATTAGTCCAAAATGTCATGTCTAGAAACCGCACTGGACTGTTTACGTGCGTGTTAGACACTGCTCCCTGATGAACTGTCCTGGTCACTGGTACTAGTAGTGATACCAAAACAGCAAGGGAGAAATTTTGAAAGCAAGCCAGGCCTTCCAACATTTTTCTTTGAAGTAAATTGAATTTTCCCATTTGGATTAAGAA
>JANHGB010020488.1:0-25349 GCA_026283785.1 Coracopsis vasa
TCCCTGGCAGTGTTCAAGGCCAGGTTGGACAAAGCCTTGGGTGACATGGTTTAGTGTGAGATGTCCCTGCCCATGGCAGAGGGGTTGGAACTGGATGATCTTAAGGTACTTTCAACCCTAACTATTCTGTAATTCTACGATTGTCTGTAGCTGGACTTGCAAAGGAAGCTGTAAACATATTCTTTCTCTTTTATTTTCCCCCCTGTAAAGTTTTCACCTTGTTTCATCTGTCTTCAAAGGCTACAGAATACATTAGTTGGGGTCAAGATCTCTAGTAAGCAAATACAAACCACAGAAGAGTTCATCGCTTTCATCGAAGCAGTCGTTTATCCCATCACAGCGCTGCATCTGCTGGATGCATAAGCCAGTAGAACACTTGAAATGGCCAGGTGGACATGCTGGAAGTATAATAAAACCAGACAAAACAATGAAACAAAACACAAACAAACAAGCAAAACCCCACTTTAAAGTTTCCTTCTCCCAAATATTGCCAGCTCATTTCAATTCGCAGTCACTAAGCTGCTCCAAGCACTTATAAAACTGATATAAATTGAACAGTCTGTATACATTGCCAGCACTTCACATGTTCAAAACAGGGATTTAAAGAAACATCTCTAGAGATCCAATTTAGCTGTCACTGCAATATGTACTGCAGGCTCTACACTAGGACTGGAACTAGTCAGTCAGTGTTTTATGGTTTAACCCGAGACAGCTTAAAATGCCTTTTCTTTTTAAAGGATAATCTCAATAATCAAAATAAGAATCACTTTACAACTTCAGTTACTAACTTGCACTGAGGTGACTTCTGAATTAAATAGATGTTTGTCTTCCAGAATAGAATCATGAAGTTACCATCTTTTTACATACTCCGCATATATGCAATGCATGAAATTGCCTTAATGTGACAAGTATCTCTGACTAGAAACCATTGCTTCTCTAGTATTTTGACATGAATATATAAGATTAACACAGGGAAAAAAGTATCAGTAAACAATTGTTTGTTGTAGGCCTTGAAAAAGCTTGCAGTTGGTACACTTATATCAACTTCTTGAGATTTTTTTCAGCTCAGATTTGTATTTCCACATGAAGTATTTAAATGGATGGAAACAACTGGAATAAGCGGTTGGTAACTGGATGCTCGGAAGTCCTTGCAGTAATAGAAACATTGCAAACAAAACCTTGGGGATGAAAACAAGCAGGGACAGAAAGCTCCAATCAACTGCACTGTGGCCACATTACAGGAAGCTTTCAGAAGATGAGAGCGGACTGCATGTGCAGAGAAAACCAGAGCATGCTGCAGATGCCTGCAAACCTTGACTGTATAGGCTTAATGAGCTAAGTAAAGGCTCTTTGTTTGCTAGTCACTTCATTTAGTAAGATTAGAAAAGAAAATAAACTGAAACCCAAGAGGGAATTTCCTGCATAAACCTAAGTACGTCCTAATGGACCTCAAAAGCGCTGCTTCACAGGTCTGAAATGCAAAGGTGGGTTGAAAAAGATTAAACCCATCTTACGCTGGCTGATGTTGTAGCTGCCGTACTCCACCACAAGTGGCTTCTCTGAGACCTTCGAACTGCACTGGAGCTCTATGCTGGCAGCTGAGCTTGCAATGTGGAAGACTGTTTGGTGATCAACATAGTAACCGCAGTACCTAAAAAGTGTTCAAAGAGCTTTAAAGCAGCCTGCAAGTCAAACCTGCCTTATATACAATTTAAATGTGAACATCACAGGAATGCAGCAATACCATCATACTGTAATTAAAGAACCAAAAACTGAAACAAGTACCCCAATTCCCCAAAATGCTGGTCACAATCCTTCATGACCATGCAAACAGATGCAGGCAAAATGTTTTGCCAGAAAGTCCACAGGAATAGGGATATAATGAAGAAATGAGTATTTTTGTCACCAGTTCTGATAGCTGTTTTTCAAAAGATTTGGATTTTTGGGAAGACTTAAGTGAGTTTGGTGGCAGGAGAAACATCAGCACCATAGAGAGTAAATTTAGCTGCTTTGATTTTGAGGACTGCCCCTAAAGAAGAGTGTGCAAAGGCACTGGGATAAAATTGGCACTGGGATAACTTTGGACGCGGAGGGGAGTAGAGGTAGGGAACCTGAAAATACCTCTAAGTAGTCACGCAGCCTTCATCCACCATTTACATTCTGGATTTTACCTTTGAAAGTTGCATGCTCAGATAACTAGTCTACATGGGGCAGGAGAGGAAATCCCTTGGATGCACATCTACTTTAAGCTGCTATTTTGGCAAAGATCTGTGGGGCCAGTTAACTCAGAGATACCTAAATGCTCCCTGATGCCAGCAAACATTTAATCCACTCATCCTCTTTCATCAAAGACACCAAAGATGTTGCAACTGGCACTTCCATGTTACAAATATACCCCCACAAAAACCTCTTTAACAGGAGCAAATCATGTTTTAAAACTTTGAGAGAGATTTAGAAGTAATAAACCAGTGAACATCGACAGTACCGGTTGTTCTAGAAGTAAAAATAAACCTTTTCTTCTGTTCCACTAAAATTCTCCAGAAATGAAATACTTAAGACAAAAACATCCATCTTTAAGACTCCTGTCAAGAAAAGTACTCATTGGTCTAAGTAGACTTAAGAGCAGAAACAGCTGTATTGATTCTTGGCACCCACACTTGTTGGATAGCAGTGCATGTCACATGCTGAAGTTAGAAAGAGCTCAAAAACCCCATGAAAGTGGATTATTGTATTGTTAAATGGACTAATGGACTATTATGGACTTTAATGGACTTTAGTGTGAGGTGTCCCTGTCCATGGCAGGGGGTTTGGAATTGGATGATCTTAAGGTCCTTTCCAACCCTAACTATTCTATGATTCTATGAGTCTATTAACCAGAGGTAAATATATTCCTTGTTTATTTTGGCAACACCAGGCATTGCTCCATGACTGCTCTCCATGTCAATGGGTGTAGGAAAACTGGTCAGTGATTTCCACATGGATAGATGTTGCTGGACTGTCCTATGCACCACACTGAAGCATGCTATAAGGTACACCTATCCTCATTCATATGCTTCAGTATGTGCTTCGTTTCACCATATGAAAATTAAACAGACTTGGGAGCTTCTGTTCCAGCAATATGAAAAATAATGAAGAAAACACTTATAAAAATAGAAAAAAGAAAATAAATCTGCCAGAGCTAAGAGTGAAGACTTCCTGCTACAGGAAGTCTCATTCTCACTCATTTTAATGTCTCTGTTGTTAGTGTTCCCAACCTAAAACAGCATGCCAAAGTGCATAGCAAAATACCTCTCAAAAACCCTATCTGATTCGCCTCAATCAACCCACAGCATTTTCTGCATCTCTCCTTCTGTCAATGACTTAGGCACCTTTCTTGCAACAAATCTTTGCACCATTTAAAACAAACTAACAAGAAAACCAACCACCACCCACCCCAAAAACCAACCAAAACACCCAACAAAACACACCCAAAACTGGAGGCTGCATGGCCCACTTCTCAGGCACGTGAAACTACCTCATCTCACCAAAACCAGCTGAAGCCCCTACCCATCTGTGGAAGAGCTGATACAGCTACATCAAGGAAGCCATGCGCTTGTGGGACTTGTAAGACAGAGCTACAGACCCTTGGGAGCCTTCTGCTGGTGTTGTACTTGCCATTTCTCCAGGCCCAGGGCAAACGGAGGTTGCAAGGCACCATCTGTGACTGTGCCATGGCCACAGAGAGAAACTAACTAAGGGATTCCGTCTGTTGAAGCAGGAAGTGGGACACCACATCCCCAAGTAAGGGGATGAATAGATACATACATCACGTAGCAGAAACAACAGGATGTTGCACCAATCACCAAATACCAGGTTGGAAGGGACCCCAAGGACCATCAGGTCTCACCTTCCTTGGCAAAAACATGACCTAGACTAAATGGCCCAACACATTGTCCAGCTGAGTCTTAAAAGAGCTCAATGTTGGGGAATTCAACACTTCCCTGGAGAGATTATTCCAATGGCTGATTGTTCTCATGATGAAAAACTTTCCTCTTGTTTCCAATCAGAATCTCCCTGGAAGAAACTTGTGCCCATTACCTATTGTCTTTCTCTTGCAAAAAGGGAATCTTCTTTGCAGCCACACTTTAATTACTGGCTTTAAGAAAACACTTGCAACCTCTTTGTTCCCATAAACCCATAATGGTTTGCTTGCAAAAACTCATTGATATTTGTGCCTCTAAGAACTTCAGCAAGAGCAGTTCATCAACTGCAGCACCTCTTGACTAGGCAGAGGAACCTTTGCATGTCCACTGGAAGAAAGACAAGGAAGAACAGCATAGCTGTGTTCGGTGTTTCTGGTTAGATAAAGTCTCTAGAGGTTTGAAAGAACCTTATCTGCATCATCTTCACAGTAGCAGTCTTTATTTACCAAGATCTGCCTCCTGAGGCTTCTTCACTCTTTTTACCTGAGACAGCAGAAGATGCATGCTATAAGCTGCAATTGCAGGAAGCTGAAAAAGTGGGGTCTGTCCCTTTTCATTAACCATTAAAATTTGGGGAAAGAAAAGAAAAATTGACTATCAAAACATTTCATGCTTTAAATCATATCCTTACAATACGAACCCATCACCTTTTTTCTCCAGATTTTACTTGTATTTGATTCATTTTTCAAATCTTTCCAATTACATCATAAAAAGGACATCAAAAAAAACCCCAAACACACCAAATGTTCTATTTTGACTGGTGTTTTGATGTGCCCATCTAGTCCAGCACTCAGCTCCCAACAGGGTTCCACTTTAAGAGGTTCAGACAAACTGAGTTTTGTCTATGTAAGTACAACGTGGTATCAAGGAACACAGAAAGTTTTCTCTCCTCTTTTTCAGTTACACTTTTAAAGGCCTTTTGTTCACAAATTCAGTTTCAAGTCTGATCTTACTGAGGTTTCCACCTGAACAAAGTTCTTAAAACAAAGAAAGAAAATCCAACATCCTAAATCCAACCTTGTCTCCTCATCCAGTGACCAAATGATGACTTAAAAATCTGAGGGAAAACAGGTGGACAATGTGCATGGAAAAGCAGTATTTTACTTATAAAATAGCATCAGTATTTTAATAAGAAACATTAAAGGCATACAGTGGTACCTTGGCAGCCAATGTGTGCAGCTTCTCTTTCAAGAGAGCCAGTGACTGGAATGCGGAAGCAGTTGCTCTTCTATTTCCAATAATCTCATTGTAATAGCTTTCACTGAGAAGTTAATTAGGTTCGGTGTCCTCATGAGCAACCATAGAATCAAGTTTCACTTAAAAGGGGTTTTAAAAGACCTTGGTCAATGATGCCAGAAAACCCATAATTACATTAGGGTTCACAGGGCATCCTTCTTCACTCAACTGTTCCCATTTCTTTCTCTCCAGAGAATACCAAAGGCTCTTGTTTCCATGTTTCTGGGACTTTTCAATAATAAATTTTATATATCCACATATATATTCTTGTCAAATTTCAAATATATCATCAGCCGAAGTGAAAGAATGGTAAGAGACAACCAGTGAGGCATCTCTGTGGAAACCATCCTAGGGAGCTGCAGCAGTGATAGGAAGGTTTATTTTGGTCATGTTAGTTTAATAACATTAGAAGAAGTACTTACATGTGTTCATTAATTTTCCACCACCCTCGCTCGCAGCCTTTAATATTCTTTTCACTAATGGTATAGTTGTGAAACTTCAGAGCTATACCAAGGCTCTTCTGTGGAGTCTGTTGTGAACAAGAAAGACAGTGAAAGCAGTCATCTTTTTCCTTCTGCAGACATGGAACACGATAGTTTTTAGACTTATCACAGCAATTATGGTGCTTGGCAATACAACACTCCAGGAACTGTATTGGCTTTGCTGGCTCAACAGCCAGCACTTGAGACACTTGCCAGCTATTGAGTAAAAGCAAAGGTTGGCAAAGCCCCACCATAGCTGCGAGCTTTCTCCTCATCCAACAACAGTCCTTTCATCTTCAAAAAGCCACTGGCCATAGAATGCAGCTTTTGTATCATGATCAAAGCACTCAAACACATCCAAATTTACTTGTGTAGGGACACACAGCCTGAGTGGATTGTTAGTTAAGGTACTGCACCGAATACCTGTGTCACCTTTGTAATGCTAGGAGTTATTTCTACCACACTATTGTAGTCTTCTGCTAGCACCTGATCAGCCGAGCATCCTTCAGCACTTTATAGAAGATTTTTAAGACCCCCAGTATCACAAGGGTTCATAATGAATTAGAATTTCCTTTATTAAAAGGAACAAAACTTTTTGCAAGACAAGGCAATGTTCCTTTAAAAATAAGGGCTGGTTCAGGACAAGAATCCACAGATGGAGATTTATCTCCTTTTCTTTAACAGAGAACAGTGGGAAATAAGAGATGTTTTCACCATTGAACTACTGACAGCATGAACTGAAGACCTGAAGTTTAACAAAACAATAAGTTATTGCCTTTGCATTCTAGAAAAAGAATTGGCTGTAGGTCATGGCTACCTGGATTCCATGCAGATTGGTGAGCTTCAACATGGGCAAACACTAGCTTAACCAGACATGAATAACATAAACAGAAAGATAAGATAGGTAGAGAGTGGACTGTGCCATATTCATTGCCATATTATTCAGAAAACACCAAAAGGCAAACCATAAATCAAAGATCTTATATTAACAGCATCAATAGGGAAATGTTAATGTCATCAGAGCAGGCATGACAATATTCTAAACCAATGCAAACTTTTGGACATTTGCTTTCAGGAAAGTACCTGAAAAGATGCAGAAAAATGATACCAAGAAGAAATACTCTGTGATCTTGTACTGATAGGACAGACCATCTTAGACGGCAAGTTTATTAAGCATCTCAAAATAGACTGAAAAGAGATATCACAGAAGTGGCAGCAATAACTAGGTTAGAGGAATATCTTTTACCAGTTGTTTTGGGGTGGGAAGAGGTGATTTAAAAACAGTGAAGTCTTACATTCTCTGCCATTAAAATAATTCTGCAGGCTAAACATCAAAACTTATCACAGCTCTTTGCCTTTATAATAGGACACCTTAGGAACTGTGTTCTCCTGGTTAAGAGAAGGTTCACAGAATGAAAAACAAAGGAAAATCCCAATACAAGACACCTGAGCACAGCCAGCTATTCAGCTATATCCCATCTATAAACTGCTGCATTCATAAGGATGAAAGTTACTCCCTACATAATCGTTTCTGCTCTGCTTACAGGCTCTGTGTGCCCGAAGCATGCAACAGCCTAAGAAAGAGAATCATGTTACCTGGAAGTTCCATGCGCAAAGACATTTTGGAGGATAATAGCTTGGGTAATAGGGACTTGTGATTCTCCCTTCATAGCCAATTTTCTCTTTTGTCACTATTGCTTTTCCACACCCTAGGAAAAAAAAAGAAAGCAAAATTCAGTGAACATCAATATACTTCGTATAGATATGAATAGATATTCAGATGGCTAAGCCCAAACTTATCAGAACTCTTCACTGCAAAACAGGGCAGCTGACGAACTACATTTATCTGGGTCAGGTTACAAAAAGATACCCTTTCCAATTGTGCACACAGACAGGCAAGGGAAGTAAAAGTCTAGGAATGCTTGCAGGGCTCTGCAAGACCAGGATACAGCATTGTGAAGTTTTATATTGGTCACTAAAGGCAGTTCTGCAAACAGGTCTAGTGAACCGTGTTGCACATCAGTACATTGGCACTACAGTGATACGTGAATATCTCTAGTCTTAAAATGCAGCTTTCTAAAGCAGAGAAATGGACAACGTGCTAAACTAATCAGTCTCCTTGAAGCCAAAATTTCCTTTTATGACTGCTCAACAGATTTAAATAATTCATTAAAAACAAAATACAGAAACAAAATACACAGAAACAAAGAAAACTCAACTCTGAATTTAAACCTACCAAACAAGAGCCCTGGATTCAAAGTTACTTAAGATGGAGGTTTTCTAACATGCGTTTATGATGGTTATGATGGTGCTTCAATGCTTAATTACTTTCAAAAGGAGAGTATGCAGCATCTTTTTGAGCAGCTTGAATTTCCTGGCATTAGCTTGGAGTTTTCCCCCTTGTGCTTCTAGGGTAGGTTTCCCTGTGCTATTTGTGATAATGATCTGTAGGTTTCCCTGTACTATTTGTGGTTATGATCTAAGCACTTCTTAAAGTTTAAAGCAATAAAAAGCAAATGATTAACTTGCCAGACAAACAAAACTGGCTCCTTTGTGTTAATGTGGAAACAGGCACCGGTAGAAAATGCAGACAAAGCTACTGAAGCTTTGTTTTCTGAAAGTAGGTTTTAATGCTGAACTCCCTCCGCCTTTAACATCATCACCGAGCCCCAAAAGAGGAGAGATCCGGAGCAGCGCTACACCCGGAATAAGAGCTCCATCTACTGATGCAAGCAGTCGTGACCAGCTGAGCTCACACTGCTGATTGCTGCCGTCTACCTGGGGTTTCAGTGCAGAACAGCTAATCTGCACAGATTAAATCACTCAGGAGGAAGGCAGACACTTGGCAATACAGAAGAAAGGAAGGAGAGAGGCATGCAGAAGAAAAACCAACAGAGATACAGGAGTCGTTTGTTCATAGTCAGGAACATGGCAACCACTTCGGAATCTTAGATAGAAACAATACAATAAACACATTTCTGAACAAACCTACTTTCTTGTGTAATGACCTCAAGATAGCCATGGAATTCCTTCTGTTCCTTTATTTGTGCTGCCTTAAACATTACCAGCATGAGGTTATTTGTGGACACAAGTGACACCAATGAATCAGCTGGTTCACAAGCTCTGAGGGGGAAGAAAGGAGAGCACATACAGTTGGTAAAAGCAAATACCAAACCAAAACCCCAACACATTTGCTGTCATTCTGTGCATGAATTTTCCACTGTTGCAGTGCTTACGTACTTCAAAGCCTAGTAAAACCCCCCTGCCCTTAAACATCTATTACAAGGCCAGTTAGAAACCCAGTATTGGGAAGTCACGTCTTATAAAAGAGAAAAACTGCAAACATGATAACGAAGATGGAGTGGTTAGGTCTAGGAGATAATACTGGCTTTGAGCCCTCACTCCAAGTAAAAATGAATGAAGCCAATAGTAAAGAAAGCCTTGTAGACAGAGAAAAAATTATTTCATTAGACCAACATATTTAGCTTGTTGTTGGGGAGTGGGAAAGACAAGCAAGTTATCCTTCATGACAGAAATGAAGAACCTAAGCCAATCAACTAATCTCATTAAAAAGTTACATTCCATATGCATTACCTAGCAGGCATCCTCAGCCATCTACAGATAATAACAAGTAAGTGAATACCATTTGCTGTTTTAGAGACAAGTCAGAGAGTGACTCAAGTTGGTAAATGCCAACTATAGAAGTGGACTGAAAAGCCAATGCTCTTTTTTGAAGCTTACACACACATCGACAGGCCAGAGAACAGGATTTCAGGGGTCAAAGCACTGAGCTCTTTGTCTGCTTGATGGAGGTGCTTTCTATTAAACCAGAGGTGCCTTTTGGTCTAACAAAGCCCTGTGGAACCAGTTACAAGGAGTTTTGGACAAAAACATCACCAAACAAGTATACTGGATCATTAAGGGGAGGCTAGGGAAGTGATAACCCACAGCACTCAAGCCACCACAGCTTCAACTCTACATTTTAAAAACCCTATAATAGACTCAAATAGAGCAGCTAAAAAAAGGCACTGAACTGGTGAGCGGTGGTGGTAAGTATCCAAAAATCATGAGACTCCGTTTTAGAACTTGAGTCTCCATATGAAGAACACTAATATTAGAATGGAAGAAGAGTTTGCTTAGGGGAGGAAATTTTGACAGTTTCTTTTAGTTAACATCTGTTTCCTGATAGAAACAGAAAATTCCACCCAGTAATGTGTGAACTTCTCCTAGCTCTGTAACTAAGCGAAGATGCGCTCTAGTTGAAGACTACGGAAGAAGGCAGGAGGAGGTGGTGGTGGAACACAACTTGCCAGGTGTTAGATGTGTAATGCATGAAGATCAAAGTGTTTTTAATGAAGCAAAACTCAACCAACCAAGCAAAAAAAAAACCCACAGATGTACTCACCGGTACAGTATCTTATGTGTGATTGGCATGAGAGAGTCATAAATGGTTAGAGAGTCTGTGATGCAGTTATCTGCTTCAATATGAAGGGATACTATTGAAAGACGAATGAGATGGCCCACTGATGCAGTCAGCTTAAAATAGCAGATCGTCGACCCCGAGGTGGTGCGGATATCCAGAGGAAAGCGCTCATGTAGGCGATCAGCATACATATCATACATACAACTTGTGCCTGTGAAAATGGCACATTTTCAGCATTGGACATTCTGAAACTGTTAAATCCACGTGGCATTTAAAAAAATACAATTATTTTCAAGTAAAGCAACATATGAAAGCATATCTGACTCTGAAAACAAAGTAATCTGTGCCAATCACTGCTTTCATCTTACTTAGAAGTCAGTGGTCAAGGGAAAGTCTATTCATAAAACTAAAAAGCATGGCAAGCAATGCTGTTAAGTGTTTTTGCAGTGTATTTGTGTAAAAGCAGCATCATTTTGTACAACAGGTATTTGCAGCTTACAAAGCTCTGTGGAGCTCCCAGAGGACAAATTGGTTAAATAATTGTTCACTGGGAAATGTCCTTCTACTGCTAAGGTATAAATCAACTGCTCGCCTCTTACAGATATTATGATATTTATAATAAATAAAACCAGAATAAAAATTCATCTACATTGTATTACTCTGGGGTTTTTTAGGTTACTGTTCAAACATCTGGGTTGTTGTATTGTGAAATGGGCTTTAAATGCTACCACTAAATTCAGATTCTCAATTCCTTCAGTTTGGAAGGGATACTAGGATTTTTCTTGTTCAATGTAACGTCCTGCTCAAAGCAGGGTCAAAATGAATTCAGATCAGGCCTTTGTTCTGTCAAGTCTTGTAAACCTTTGCAGCATTAGAATTCACTGCTAGAAATGGAAGTAGTGTGAAATATATAGAGCCCAACCTACACAATAATTTTATATTAAAAAAAAGGCAAAAAATTGTGTCATATTTTAGTTAATAATGACCAGAAAAGTACCCTATCAGCATCCAGTTTTCCAATTAAACTGCAACAATTGTGACTTTCAAGTCAAATATATTGAGGTCTTTATTTCAATTCAATATTGCAGCTCACAGTCAGCAAAAAGCTTAGGGTTTTTTTTGTTTGGTCATATCTAAAACTCTTAACATAGCTCTTTGAACGATGAGAAGGAGGAAAAAAACAAATTAGGGAGAATAAGATCCAAAGTAAATATTTGCATTAATTTCTGCCTATTAAGAACACAAGTCTCTGAAATAGTTACTATCATGGAACATCTTTTACAGCACTGTGAAAGTTCACTATCATTCACTGACTTGAATTCAATGTTGGCCTTTTAACCAGCAGTTAATCAGGATAGAAAGTGGCAGGCTTTGTTTGACTTCCACTTCTAATTTGCAATCTTGAAACTAATGCTATGAATGTTTATGAACAATTTATAAGGGTCACATACCGTTCAATTGAATTACAGTTATGACTATTTAAAGCTTTGGTTGAGCCATTGTTGTTCTTACTTCCCTCTTGTTCTTATCTCTTCCCAGTAACATTCTTTTTATAATGGTTGTTTGTGCTTATTTACTCACCCTTAACAAAGACAGCTGTGATCGTAATCTTTAGAATGATGTGACTACCATTATTTCTACTAAGTAATTAATAGAGTAACAAGCTCACTGCTGGTATGGAGCACAGTGCAGAGAATTCAGAGCTAGCTCTGGAACTAGTATTAGTGCAAGCATACCAGCTTGAAAGCAAATCTAGATACAGTCCTTACCCAAACAGATACCATGGCAATGCAAGTCACGAACCTCAGCTAAATACAAGTCTCCTCTCCAAGCCATTCTTTAATATATCTGCACTCCAGTGCTGGGCCTGAACTAATAACTGAGTGCATCTTCATGGCAAAGTAACTCCATTGCTCTCAAAATATGCACCATGCGATGCACCTTCCTGGTATGCTGCTGCATTAACACTTTCATCTGTGCACCAGATTCTATAGTCCTAAGCAGACACACTCAATGAACCCCAACAAATTAAATTGCACCAATACAAGACTCCCTCAGCTCCTGTGGCAATCCATGCTGCTGTTCCCCTGCAACTTCATTGCATACCAGCACTAAGCTTCTTGTAGATACTAGTTGTCACCTGTGGTTGACATTAAGTCTGTGAAAGACACCTAGAATATGACATGCCATCCTTCAGCCTTTATGTGAGAGATACCAGATGAGTCCTGAAAAATACTTAGCCTCAGTATTTGTGTTGGACCCTTCTTATTTTCTTCTCTTTTAGGGACTGCACTCTGGAAGAAGTTGAAATCCAAGGTCTGACTATACTAATTCCTATGCCCTGGAACACTGGGTGATGAAAGTGTGGCACAAAAAAGCACCAATGCACAAAGTCATGTTGTATAATTGCAATGTGTGTAAGGAGATGTGACAAAGGCCAATATTGCTAAGCTTTGCAGTGTAAATCAGGGAAGGTTTTGAGCAAATGAATGCTGGAGCAAACTTGACTTGAACTCTGATAAAATCCGTGCTGATACCAATCTAAGCGTTGCAAACCATGGTCCAGGGTCTGGGACCCGAGGTCCAACTGTGGACCGCAGAACTAGATCTTAACTTGGCTGTAGCAGTGACAAAAGTAATTGTTAAATTCTTAGAAAGCATGCAAGTTAAAACCTGGTAAGATAGCAGAAGTGGAAACCACAGCTAGAAGTATAACAAGTTAATGTCTCACAAAAAGAAGTTAAATATACAGACATGGAAAGGTACAAACCCCTTAAGAAACTGGAACAGTGCAACTTCAAAAGATGAAGAGTAAGCCTGTGTCAGTGAGCAAGGAACACAAACACATCCATAGCTGACTGACAACTGCTACCCCAATAGAAACTTATCAGATGTCTGTACCAAAGGTGATTACCACACTATTGCTTAGCCTAGCAGCACATTTTTTCTAGGTGCCTATTCCACATGCTAGTGAATATAGATGTGCTGTACTATTAAACTGCTTGTGAAGTCTCTGCACACTGCCAATACAGAACAAAGCAGGTATGTAAATAACCATAACCCTGGCAAAACTGAGCTGCTTAATCTAATTTCTGTTAGGGAGTTCATTAGAAGAAAAGCTCATCATTAACCTTGGAAAAAAGGGAGTAAAGGAGGATAAAGGACGGACAGATTGACCAAAGCATTGCTACTGTTCAGTGTAAAAGGCAATAACTTAAATTCAGTACTACCCAGATTAGAAAAGGTTAATCTCTTCAACACAGTGAATAGTAAACAACTGACCGAGTTTATTTCCTACCATGTCACACAGTGCATGCAAGAAGCTTATCAGTCAGATTAAAGGCAGATCATATTTCTTGCACATAAGACTCTTGGTCTCCCATAGCAAGTCAGGACATAAATGTCAAGGCTGAATTTAACCCTCTTGAATTAACTCTGAAGAGTATCTTTGAGCTTAAGGCAAGAACTAAGCTTTATTCTCCACTTCTCTACCACAAAGCTGCCAAAATGGTGAATTACCTGCTCCCGTTGATGACCAATAATCTGACCGAAGACCTGCTGCATAGAAAAAGAGTTGTGTCAGTCTCTTCATTTCCCTAAAAGCCAGAATTTAGAGTTAAATTCAATCACACTTTAGTCCTAGTACTAAACATACAGGACAGAACAGCTAACTTTATGTGGGAGGTCACCCAAGCCCCCTTCATCTCTGCAGATGTTGCAAGCAGCTTTGGAAGTATCACATCTCCAGACACCTCAGCGCCTGAGGCATGGAGAGACTGCACATCAATTAAACAGTCAAATTCAATTGAAGGACTGATATTGAGGTACCCAGGTCATTTTCTCATCCTTGGACACAAAGCCTTTCTCATCTTTCAGTTAAATGGAGACCTTGGAATGCAGCTTGGTCTGTCCTTTGTTCATAGAACTGAAAGTCATACAACAATCTGTAGCTAATTATATCACCTACAGATACTTGAATCCCACACTGTTAATTTCTTCCCCAGACAGGAATGGTATGGGAGTTGTTTAATGAATGGGCATCTTTATAATCCATTTTTTAAATCTTTAATAAAGGGGTGACAAAAATCACATTCTCAGTGAGGAGCTAAAGTTTGATCCATATGGAAACCTTAACCCTTCATCTTTTTATACTTTTAAAGGCACACACTAACCCAAATCTGAGCTGCCTACAAAGTGTCAGGCTTAGCTCCTGAATATGAGCATAAGCACCCCAAATACAGGAAGTTTTGCAATCAGTGTTCACAAGGACCCTTTGTACCTTCATTTGACCTCAAGTCTGGTTTTGATTTTCCTTTTTCACCTCTTTTTTCTATAATAATTTTAGCATCAGAAGCTAAAGATGCCAGAAAAAGATTTTGGTTTATTTATAGAATTTGCTACTCCAAGATAATGTGTTTGTTTAATGAAGTGTTTCCTCAAGGATATGGGCATGGGCTAATACTAACCACTTAGTACAATGGAGTCCATGTCGACCGCAAGGCCCTGAAGACTTCCCACGGAGGTCCGGTTAATGATACATGTCTGAATGGAATCCTTTAAAATGGCAGCCACACAATCCTCACACAGCACTTGGCCTTTTGCCTGTGGTACCACAAATACGATCCAGAAGTGAACAAGAAGGCCTCCATTGTTGTTGTTACTGAAATACAATGGTCCTACAGGTTATCATCGTGTTGAAAGCTTTCTGCAGACTAGACTCAACACAAGCTTCTGAAGCACAGATTTAGAAGTGTATGGCTCATTTCCATCTTGTGTGGCAACTTTGACACACTGAATATACTTATTTTATCTTGGGAAAAAAAAATCTACTTGAATTAGAGCTGGATTAGCTCCTAAAGATCAAAACTGAAGTAGTAAAATCAACACCAGCAGACATGCAGAACACTGCATCACTAAGCATTTCACCCTGTACTGTGCACTGGAGTATATAAGAAACAATGCCTAGACTGTTAAGGTAACACACCAGAGGATGTGTATGATCACTCCAATTTTGGAATCATAGAATAATAGAATCATTCTGTAGAGTCTATGATTCTAAGGAGATTTTGCTCTTCAGTTAGTAGAAATTAGTCCTATGGCAATAACATTACTTAGAAAACATGTACATCTTAACCTATAATACAGAGCTGTGCTCTAAAAGCATGTTTAAGTGATTAAATTTCTGTGTGACCTATAAGCCAGAGCATCACCAAATCCCTTTAGGGACATTTCTGTTTACCTTTGATTATACTTCTAGCAAACAAGCAATTGCTTATATGACTTTAGTTTTGCCCATACTTTAGTGAATTAATTGGTATAAGTTATAAATGTATTTGCTATCAGTACAAGTACATAGCAGAGATCAAATCATAACCACCAGCAATAGGCTTCTCTTGCAGGCTCATTACATTATATCCTACCCTGCAGAAATGCAATTATATTAACCACAGTTTTACCTGACTTCTGAAACTGTGGTCTGCTTATAAAATTTGGAGAAAGAGGAGGTTGTGTAGACCAAGTTCATCTGAAAGAGAAAGCATTAAGATTTAGCCTTGGCTTTCCTAGGAATATCCTCTTTGCCACCAAGAATATGCAATATGCACACATTTCCAGACATACATCAACCAAGCTAGGCAAAGCAGCAGACATGAACAGACCAGCTCTTCAATGCACCCATAACAAGTCAAATATTCCCAGGAAACACCAAACCTTCTGTCAAGGCCAGATGACATGTACAGCAATGCCTTTCCCAAATAAAGGAGTTTTGAAAACAGTGCACAATCTTTGCCCAGCAAATTCCAAACACAGAGGGTTTCCCTATCCTTATGCTGAAACTTCAGGCTAGTCTTTGGGAAACGTGCACATGCTTGTAATGTTTTATGTGTTGCTACTAAGCTGCAGTTTACAGCATCCATTATAGCCTTTAGAAGGGAACTCTCGAGAGCATCTAGTCCAACCCCTCTGCTCAAAGCAGGGTCAATTACACCAGGCTGCTCAGGGCCATGATCATTTGAGTACCTCCAAGAAAGGAGGCTTCACAGGCTCTGGAAACTGCTCCAGTGTTTGATCACCTTCACAGTTAAGCAGCTATTTCTAAAGTTTATATGGATATTTTTGCATTTTGATTCAATTTGTGCCTATTTTCCTCACTAACAGCTTAGTAACAACATACTTCTTTCCAAAACACCCAGCGTAGAATACATAGAGAAAGAAAAACTCTGCCCATTTCATGCTGCAGGACTGCCTTTGGGGAAAGCAAACTTCTGATTCCACCACTTCTTTGGGTGTATGTGACAGTGTAATAATAACCTTCCTTCCTCTTGTTCAAGGAGGCACACTTCTAAAGCCACAAGGTGGCATGTACCTCAAGCTGTTCAGACCTCATCCTGCTGGTTAAGATAAATACCCAAGGGACTAAAACACAGATTATTTTGAAGAAAAGGCTGCAAAAATTACAGTAATGTTAGTCCCTAACTTTCAGTATTTGACAAAGGAAGTCTGTCAGTTATTTTAAGGGCCTAAATAAACTTGTGGGAGCTCAATCTTTCTCCAGATTAGGCTACAAGGGATTCTACATATTACTGTTACTATCAAAGGGGAAAGAAGCCTATCTTGAGAGGTTCTTCCACTAACACTCTGGGGGTCTGTGGGCAGCAGCCATGAACACATGGGTTTTAAGTAGTAAACCAAGCAAACCCCCAAATCGCCCTAGCAATTTTAGTGCCATCTCCATGAAGCACAGTTTCAGCAATGCAAAATCCATTGGTGAGTTCAGGCAAAAGATTACAGACAAAAAGTATATTCCAAGTCACATTCAAGTAGGTGACACTGGCAGTTCACATCTTCTGTCTGCTACCTCTCTCCTCTACGTGTGACAATGGCAGGATGCTCTGGATCAAGAACAAGATACAGGGCTCTCAACAGGTTAAAGTTGCTCCATGGAGAGCAGGGGAAAGACATGTCCTGTGCAGGAGAACAGGGACCTGAGTTTATAGCATAAGATAAAATGAGCAATTATTCAAGACTCTTGTGGACGCATCTGACACTGCGTTGGTAGGCTGGGTTTTTAAGCAGTTTTCATACTATTGCTTGAATCCTTATGTGGACAGCACTGCACTTCCTGGCATTAATGTCTTTTCCCTCCCTATACCAAATGTCTTTAAAGTCAAATTCCATTTTAGTCAAGATTCCCACTCCTCTCTCCCCACTTTACAGCAGCCTTAATTGCCTACAACAGAGTGCTATTTCTGCTTTGACTGATGCAAGGTGTTTGGGAAAAATAATCCCTACCATCAGAAGGAAACATAAATGTAAATATGCTTGGGAGTTCTAGGGTAATTACAGTGCTTTAAGGGATAAGACTGGCAGAAAATACCAATTTAAATGCAAAAGACTTGATCGGTTTAATATCTCTGGAGTGGCAATTAAGTTGTGAAGGGCTTTTGTGGAGTTCTATTCATAGACCTCTATTTGTGGGGGGAAGTATGTAAAATGTTGAGTAAATGTTCAAGTCAAACAGACCTTTCCAAAGCTCAGCTTGTAATTAACACGCTGAAAGCAGTCAGTTCCTTCCTACCTGCAGAGAGCCACCCTTTGTACATGGTCTTCCAGAGGGGAGACAAAATAAGGAACAGAAAAAGAAGACCACAGCAGACTCAGCGGCACCTGAAAGTCGCTCTGCTCTTTTTGATAGCCAAGCAGCCCACTCATCTTACCACATGCTGCACGTTCTTTGCCACGGAGAGGAATTCTTTGGACTCCTTCTGCCTGTATTCCGGGAGAAACTCTATGTTGGCCACACGGAACAGTCCAACAAAATACAACGCATCTTTGTTTTCTGCCTGAACTGTAAGACACAAAGAAGAGAGCTCACCTCTTGCTTGTTTTTAATTCATAACAATGAGATTGTTTCTGATTAAAGTCTAAACCAAATTATTCTTTTCAGCCTAACAATGGGAACAACAACTGAAAGAACATTATGTTTTCACAGCCAGATGGTTCTAGATGAGTACCACAATACGGCTAATTGAACACCTGATCGCTACATGTGTGATCGCACCATACAAATGAACCACTATAATGAATGTCAACATCCAGATTCTGGAGCATCCCTAATCTTAAACAGAATTAACATCAGGGGTCTAAAGAGCAGAACACAGCTTTTACTGCACAGTTAGATACTTCTGTATTTTACTCCCCTTTAATTTCTATCAATCTGTTCTGCATGAGAGACAAAAGACCTGACCCTCAGCAGGCCAAGAAACACAGTGGAAGTCAACATTTCTGAAGGGTAAAGCTCATAGGAACTGTCAGGTCTGTGCAATAGCTAGCACATAAACCACAATCGTCATAATAATTAAAATACTTAATATACTAATATTTTAATATGTTATACATAATTAAATAAAATAATTAATTAAATAAAATAATTAATGATAATTTAATAAAATAATTAATATATTATACATGTGACTTAATATAAGAAAGTCACATAAAAAAGCCAGCAGCTATGCCTGCTCTTATAATTCCTTGTGAAATCTTAACAAAGACACACAAAAGTGTTTCGGGCCCCATTTAAATTACTTCCATGTTTAGTTTAGAAACAGCCTTTAGGCCAAGTGAGATCCTAAACCCAGCTGAAAGTGCTATTGCAAATAGAGATGTATAAAATTGGCATGAGCTTTCAGCAACTCACCAATGAACAGCCACAGTAATGTCCAGGTTACAACTCCTAAAATGAATAGAATGAGGGTAAAGAGAATGATTTTGTTTTGAAAATTCCACAGCAAGCTGTCTTTTTTCTTTAATTTCAATTTGCCGTGTTTTTTCCTTGCCAGAATCCTCTTTGCCAGCTTATCTTCCGCAGCTACCATTTGGACTGAGATGTTGGCTACCTAAAATAAGGTGAAAGACAACAAACAACATGAAAAGTTTCTAACAGCAACTGATGGACCAACAACCAGAACATATTTCCATATATATTTGCCTATGACTGCATACACACAACCACAGCTTAGCACTTTAAAACTTCAGTCAGAAAGGAATGTCTTTTTCTTCCAAACACTTGCAGATACAACAGAGTCAGTCCTTCTTGCATAAGGATGGCTATTTCCCATCATTACATCCTTTGAAGCCTCTCAGAAGGCACACTGCAAGAGTATGTGGCTTGTTATATACTAGAAGGTGTGGACATAAGGCTTACTTTTCATTCCCACTAGCTATACTTCACTTGATGAGGGAGAAGACTATGAGAGTCAGGGAGTACTCAGCTAAGAACTGTGCTTTGAGTTATCAATGTAGTATTATAGGTTTAATATAGTGGCTACAAAAACTATGTGCTGATGGAACTTGACACCTAGGAAGTGACAAGCATAACTACTAGCCATTTGCAGAAGTGGTGCTATAATCCGCAATAAGCAGTTGTTTCCTTCTGCCCAGTGCTAGTAAAACCACATCTGAAATACTGTGTCTGGTTTTGGGCCCATTAGTATAACAGATGTCGATAAACTGGAGTGGTTTCAGGGGAAGGCCTCAAAGAGGTGAGGGGCTGGAGGATATGATGTACAGTTGAGACTCCTGGGGTTGTTTAACTGGAGACAAGGTGGAAAAGACAGCGTGAGTAAATCAAATTACAGATTTCCTTATCTAAAGTGGGTTATGGAGAAGACAGAGCCATGCTTTTGTCACTGATGCACAGCGAAAAGACAGCCACAACAGTCATACATGACAGCAGGAGAAGCTCCAGCTAGACTGAACAGGGTATGCAAACTTATTTCACCATGAGGGCCATACACTTGAGCCATGACCAGAGATGTCAGGGAACCTCCATCCCTAGAGATATTCAAACCTCAGTGGTACAAAGCCCCAGGAAATCTGTGCTGCCTCTCATGTTAGCTCTCCTTTACTAACATTTAAAAGCCTTCAGGAGACTCCACCAATGCAGATTTTTCTGACTCTCTGATATTATGCCCTAGGAATGATTTCAGTAAGAGATATCTGTGTACCCTCACAGAGAAAGCATAAGCAACGTCACCATAAACATTCTGCCAGTCCCGTAGTCAAACACAATGGCTAGCAATCTTCTACCTCAGAGTTGAGGATGTTGAAAGATGAAAGAAAAATGAGTAATAAATAATAATAATAATAATAATAATAGAACGCAGTAGTACACTTCATTTCCTCAAAAAAACCCCATGAAAACACTGAACTGGAAGATTTCAGACTCCTACCTTTTGTCTAAGTAATTAACTGCACTTCTTTTGCATGTTCTCAAGAAGAACTCCATTTGCCAGTCTTCACTATGTTTTAAATACCTTATTGAGTACAAGTCTGTTTAAGTATGAAAACCAAATTGCCTGTTTGTTTAAAGCTCTGCTCTGTCACGTAGAGTTCCCTTAGACACCCTGGTGCTCAGTAAAACAGCTTGAGACAGCTCAAGCAATGCCCAGTTCTGCATCTGAAATTTGGGCCACTTTGATCAAGATTCCCCCAAGATTATTTTAGATTTAAGTTTTTCCATTCCTTTTGCTTGTAGCTGTAGACCTGACCAGACAGATTTGTTCTGAAAAATTAATCATTTTGAGGACCATTAAAGACTATAAATATGCTTTTGAAACAACTGATGTCTCCATTGCATCTACTGCAATTCTAACCCGATTCTGAATAAAACAAAACAAAATGCACTTCACATATGAGGGCTTGCAGGTCAAAATTCTCAGTTACACAGGATTCACAGGAATACTGAATGCTATGCACCACATGTTAAATATTTCCCTATATTATATTAGTTTACCATAAGCATTTTATAGTAAGAGAAACAAAGGCAAAGTTAAGATGATCTCTTCTCTCAATAAGCATCATGATTCTTAGCTCAACTTTCTTCTCTACTTCAACTTAGCTCTTGTATTCTAGAATTGGTTTCCAGCTGGAGTTGCAATGTGGCTATCACCACACACTAAATTATTTATTGCTTCTTTGTCACGAGTTAACGCTCATGCAAGAGCTCCCTTCTGCATTTTCTCAGGGAAAAACACAACACTTTACCTTTAGTGTTGCCTTCCTTGTCAAGAAATCCTTTTTGCTTTAAACCCACTGCAACTACACCAATATAAGCTTTTCATATTGTCACACTGACATGCCCATTATTTCAGTTGCCTGAAAACACACGTTACTAGCAATGAAACACACACTGACATTTTCAGACTGAGTTACAAACCAGAAAATGATACTAAATCTAACTGTGATGTTAAGTTTAATACTTGAGAAATAGGTCATAAGAGATCTAATAGTGTCAAGAAGCGTATGAAATCAAGAACGCTTAAGTCACCTACTTACACTCAGTTCATCTTCAGTTTTATCTGCTGGGTGATCTTTTTTATTGTCCATACCAGCAAAACTAATGTTATTGCTTGTCCGAGCTGCTAAAGAGCCTTGCACCTTTCCTCAGGCACTGCTTCCACTTCTGAAGCTGAAGACAGCTAACAACAGTGTCAGGACCAAAACAGGCATCAATTTACTTTGATGAGTTTCCAATTGTAATCTCATCTGCCCTCTTGCTCCTTTGTGAATATTAGAAGGATGCTATCATGTAACTTCAGACATCAAGTCAGACTGAATAAAACAGGGGTTTTATAGTCTTTTTAAGCTAAAATAGACTCCCAGTTGCTAAAACACAAAATCACACTGCTAAAATCTATATGCCATTAAATCTTCACAAAATAAGTTGCCATGAACAAGAAAATAAGCAAGTAAAACGTAAATATGAGAGCAAAATCATACAGCTAAAAGAAGCAAATGTAAACACCTTCAGTAAAAGTGCTGCAAATAGCAGATAACAACTGCAAACTAAGAAGAGCACTTTGATTCTTTCCTAGGGTTTTGTAACGTGCCTGCTGAACACTCCAATTTGGTTATTTATTGTAACTGGGAAATAAATTGCTCCAGGCAACATATTCCATATCTTTAAAATAGATCAGGCTTCAAACTGATGATCTTTTTATAATCAGATGCAGGAAGTCACTTGTACCATAACAGTTCCATCCTATTTTCTTTGGTAATTAAATATTTATAGAGGATGTAAACCAGTACTTTCCTCAATGGATGCAAACTATAGAGCTGACTTAACTTTTAAGTGATTAACAAAGTCAATGCCTTCCTTGGGTCAGCTTCAGAAATGGCACTGTAGAAATGCCAACTTTTTATATAAAAACCCAAACCATCCTTCTATTAATTTATATTTGAAGACAAAAACCCCAAACTAACAATTATCAAAACTAAGAATAGATAAGATGCAGTCAGACCTCATAGCAGGTGAGCTCCAGGCGCGATCTACGTTCTGTGTAAGCAGCAACAGATTACTTCAACTACAAGGCAAAAAGTCCTACAGTTAAATAATGGACTTGTAAACTAAAATGTTTCTTTCTGTGTGTTAGTCTTTGGCTATTCCCTGAAGCACAGTACTTATGTCCTCAATTATTTTCTGTTGTTTTCTCTAGAACAACAACCAGTTCTATACCATATTATAACCATATGAACCAACACTTTCAGTTCTGGGTCTTATTAATGCTTTAGCAGCATAGGAAAATCTATTAATTTATTCCATTTTACTGTATATATAAAATTGCTTCCAAATCCCTTTTTTTTATTAATTTTGGGGAAATGCATGGTCTCCTAAAGTGTTTATGGAATTCCCAAAGCCTTCCACTGTCTGTGCACAGGGAGCTCCTATGATACAAATGGCATATCAGAAGCTGGTCCATAGATTAAAAGAGCATTGTACATACAAATACTTTCCTTTCTCAGTATCAAATCTTTTGCATGTTTATTCAAGCTCTATGCTCTGAGGAAGCAAATTATCTCCAGATTTCATTTTCCTTCAGCTATTTAACCTCACATATTTTCTCTTGAGACTATAAAAATAACCATGGTGTTAAACTGAAGCAGCAACGAGAGTCAATTGAAAGGTAGAGTGTTAAATGTGTGCTTTAAACCTGGTATGAAAATTATATGCCATTTTCTCGAGACTATACAGAAAGGCTGAGATGAAAGCTATTTCCATTCCTTCAAAGAGGTAAATAACATTATTACTCACCTTTCACACATCTAAGGTGTACGGGGGCTGCTTTGAGAAATAAATAAATTAAGCAAAAAATAAGATGCTGGAGGAGGAGTAGAAGGCTCTCCAGGTGCCAGGATGGAGACTTATGCTGCAGTCCATGTAGGAGACCACACTGGAGAAGATGGATATTCCTGAAGGACTAGGCAGGAATATAAAGCCCAGCTAAAGCAGAGGAAAAGAGTGAAAAAGGACCATCAGAGAGAAGCCATTGTATACTGACCATAACTCCCCATCCCCACTGCGCTACTCTGGGTTGGGGGGGTAGAGGGAGGTGGTTAAGTAGAGGAGTGGTTTGTGAAGAAATCAGGCTGAGCTTGGGCAAGGCGGAAAGAACAGTGTTGTTTCCATGTTTAACATGCTTCCATGTTTTTAATTAGTACATTTTAATCTTAATTGACAACAAATGAAGTCAATTTTCCCCAAGTTGAGTCTGTTTTGCCTGTGACAGAAATTGGCAGGCAACCTCCCCATCTTTGTCTCAAACCATTATTTTTATCTCCTTGTTCTTCCCATTTTCTCCCCCAGTCCTGCTGAGGAGGGGAGGAAGGGACTGAGGAGCTGGGTAGGAGTCTGTGTAATAGCCATAGCTAACCCACAACAATGCTGCAGTACCTGGTACTTACTTTCCCCTTCCTTTTAAAAAGAAAGATTAGGGTTTGAGGGGTTATTTTTCCAAGATAAGTACATTCTGTTTCCAAGCAAAGCTAAGAATAAAGAGGTTGGCAAACTGAAATAAAACACAAAACACATTAGCAATAAAATCTTCTGCAAGCCAGCGCTGCCGTTCCCTTCTGATCCATTAATTGCATGTTCCCTATATAAAAAAAGCCTGAAGATTAAAAAGAAAAAGAAAATCAAGGCAATGCTCCCTCACGTTCCTCTGATATCAATCATTCGAGGTCAGCTTGACAAGTGAGCATAAGCCAGTCATGCCATTTCTGAGCTCTGTGGAGAAACATGCTTTCACATAGGTCCACCTGAAAGGGCTATTGGCTTTAAATCGTTGCTTAGTATGCATGAACTGGCTGGTATTAAGCAGCTTGATTTGATTTTATACCCTGCAAGTAATGCATATCAAAAGGCAACTCTTGTCTCTTTCTGACCCAAATCAACATACCACGTGTGTTGATTAATTTTCAGATGCATCCTCTTTCCTTGCCCTTCATGGTTGCCAGACCAGTTCTACCTCCTCATGCTTTCCTACTACTGCAGAACCCACTATCTCAAATCACAGACTTTCAGTTTATTCACACAATAACAGTGACACTTGGGTTTACTCACACCATTCTCTCTTAGGGCTGTAGCTCTCTCATGCACATCTGTTTGGCAGCTTGACTAGCTGTTTCCCACCTCTCTGAGACCACCACAGAACCAGGGCCAGCTTTTCAGCTTAGTATGTGCTCCTCCTTCTCCCACACTGAGTCCCTGATTAAAGGAAGGGCTGCAACAGATTGACTTGACAGCCTCAAGCCACAGCTGAGATGCCTGTCTGTATTCCTCAGATACCATGCAGGAAGCCAGGATACCAGCAGTTCAGCTCAGTAGGAGAAAAAAGCTCATTTTGTGCTGCACAGACCTAGTGCTATGCTAAGAGAACAGAAGGGCTTTTCTCACCTGTCTCAGCCTATCTAGAACTTAGGCATATCAATCCAAGTTTGTTTTCAAAACTCAGTCTATACACAATGGTGACAAAAAAGCAATCAAAACAGAAAGGATGAATCACACTTCCACCACTGAGCACAGATAGGAAAGAGGCAATTATTTTAGCAAACTTGTCATTTACAAAACCCTCTCTGTGTAATGGAAATCTTTCCCTTCTGACCAAAGCTGCCTCCATGATCAGTTCAGAGGCAGCCTTTCTTGCTCCTTTAACTGGCAGGAGCCTAGAACCAGCTTGACAGCAGCAGCCTGCTAACTCATCAGGGTACTCTAGAGAGCTACTAACCTCAGCATGATGCTTTTTCCAAACTGCACAACAAAAGTGACAGTTGGCTTGTACCTGAGGATCTCCCTTTACTAAGCAGGAATCATAGAATAGTTAGGGTTGGAAATGACCTTAAGATCATCCAGTTCCAACCCCCTGCCATGGGCAGGGACACCTCACACTGAACCATGTCACCCAAGGCTCT
>JANHGB010020488.1:31098-41455 GCA_026283785.1 Coracopsis vasa
GAGTCTTTCCCTGAAGAATCCTCAGGAGGCATGTAGCTTCTCTTAAGAGCTATCTGATGCCACTAGGAACTTTGCAGGCCCCTTGTCCTGTCACTGCAGTCCCTAATGAAGAGTCCCTCCCCAGCATCTTAATAGGCCCCCTAATCTTCATTAGGGGGTTGAATATGTGCTCATGCCCTTGGGCTGAGTGCAGTGAAGTAGCAGGCAGAAGTTAAGAGGATCTAGACTGGAGGAAACAAAAACGAAAGTAAACATAAAACTTGTTACTGTGACCCACATAAGATGCGTTTGTTTCTCCTGCCTGCTTCTAGGTTCTCTGCATTACAGAGATTGCTGTTTGTATGTCGGTCAAAGCAGCAGGAGTTAGAAGGCTGAATATGTTGTGGTCTGTATATGGCAGTGTCCTTACATATTCACTGCCACATGATGAAATCACAAGAACAGAAGAGCTATTAACAGGATGGAGCTACAGCCCTGTCCACTCCATTTACATAATCTTTATGTGGGATTTAAACACTGTATTGTTCCACAAGCAGGTCCCACTCTCTATTCTTTCAAGCAGGTTCAACTCTTCCAATACTAGAGCCAATCACCTCACAGAAGATAAAATGAAGCTGATCAAGACCATTGGGAAATCAATCTGATTGGTGATGTGCCAGAGTGGGAAAGCCACCTGAGATCTGTTTAATGATCGGTACTTGAGGATCAGGAGGATATCACAGCAAACAGAAGCTGATCACACATGTACCAGTACAGTGCCTGTTAAAGATAGCTGGACACATAAGCTGCATTTGCCTACTGCAGTGAAATTCCAGTATCCCTTGTCTGGAAAGCATGAGATAAGATTCCCACACCAAATCCTTTGTGTACAGTAATGTCAGAACCTGCCAAGATTCTGTGCTTCCTCTGTGTAACAGAGCTGAGCTGAATGTCTGTGTGCCTTGACCTTTAGACACAGGATGCTTCCTATATCCACTTCCTTGTTGACTGATCATCTTCCTACATTTTGCCCGTCCAGACTTGTAGTGGATAGATTTTAACAGGCAAGATGGATTCATCATGGTGTTTTGCTACATCAAAAGGAGGGGAGAGCTAATTTAGGATCATCCAAGATGCTGGCAGAGCCACCCTCTTAAGAGTTCTTACTGCCATGGCCACAGAACAATACAAACATGACAAAAACATACCCACAGTTTTATATGGACCCCTCCTCACGTAGCTTAGGATCTTGTGCAGCCTCGCAGTGTCTTGGATCTCAGTCTTGCAAGTGACATGGAGGGCTGTCAAGGTTTCTCCTTCAGAACCATTATATGGACACAGCTATAAGGGCCTTGCTACCCTTGCCCTGCACCCATCACATTGCTGGGATCCTGTTCAAGAGACCAAATTCCTGAACTTGAATCAGCCTCATCCTTTCTCAAACTCTTCTTTTCCTTACATTTCCGGAAGGTGGTGATGGACAGGACTGTATGTACGTGATTCCTACTACTTAAATTGGTGATAGAAACTGTGTGTTCCAATGAGTCTTCACTGCATTTTCAGTGCAGCCCTCCTCCAGAGGATTTTAAAGCACTTCCAGACACCATGATAAGTCTCAGAAGTGCTTTGCATTTGTAATGAATCCCGAGGGAGGAAACATGATTCATTCTGTAAAACGCCAAGCAAACGGCAATAGCCAAAGCCTTTATCTCAAAGGACAAAATGTAGTTACGAGTGCCCAGATCATAAGTACTGTTCTATAAAGAGCTATTTTGGGAGTTAATTTTCCTCACTCCAATGAGCAAAACAGTTTAAAAAAGGAAAGAAAAGAAACCTGGTTTTTTGGAGGTCTGGGTTTCCTTTTGATGGATAGACACTCATCCATCTTAGAATGAAAACACTGCAGCAGGAACACTCTCTTTGGTTTCTTCATTCCTCAGTAGCTCCCACTGGACATGGGTACAGCTTATCCCAGTGCAGCAGCTTTGCCTGCATAGAAGCGTGGTTCTGGAGAGAGCATGTACATTTTACTGTGTATTTGGTCTTATTTTTAGGCAGCCAAGTAAACAAGCACATGCCAGGTCTCTTTAAGCAATGCACATTACCGGTCTCTGCTATGAGCAACTTCCCACTAATGTGAATAGAGATCCGCCTTCCCTCATTCCCAGCCAAGATGACAGGACTTTCCCCTTCGCTTCCTATATATAGCTTTAAATGAGAAATATTACCTGAGAATAGATAAAAACACTGTCCAAAGGGACAACTAAAATTCGAGACCCTTGGTGGCCTGCAATGACAGAACAGGGGCATTCATGACATGAAGTCTGACTCTTTTATGCTTCCATTTGTAGAGGTCATTCATCTCCTTCTCCTCACAAATGAGGGGGATCCCCCTTTTTCTAATAGAGCAGCTGGTTCCCCTCCTAGGAATCCCCTCCACTCCAGTGTTCTTTCTGTCCAAGAACATCTTACACTGTCTATCTTTTCCCATATTCCATGGGTTATATCAAGCCTGCTCACTGGAAAGACAACTTCAAATCCATCTATTCTTCTAATTCATCTGTTTTCCAATCTGCATTTTTTCCCTACAGGCCCACCAAGTGTTTGAAACAGACAAGTCAGTACCAGGCAGGAAATGTTTGCTTTTGATTTTGCTTTCCTATCAGACCTTCCCCTCCTCTCTCTTTTTAGTTTCAAACAAGGAGTCCAGGAATCAACAAAATACCTTTGTTTTCTCTGCCTATTACACAGCATTGTATGCACTATCCCCCACTTGGAGCAGTCATGACCACTGCGGTTCAGTTCCTTGCAGACCACACAGTGCTCTGTTGGGAGTTCGCATCTCACCACTGTGACATGGCAAGTGAACAAAGAAATCCAGCTGTTTCCATCCTCCATTGTCTGATTCTCATACTCCAAAATTATCAGGGCAAGGAAAGGTTTTGAAGTTTAAAGCACGGTTACTGCTCTCAGCTGGCCTTGATCACACATTATATACCTATAGTACAGATTAAACTATCATTTTAAGAAGATTGTGCCAAACACAAAGCTGAATCACTCCTTTTACTTCAAAATTACTATGAAGAAGGTAACATTTCCCGAAATTCATTGCCTTCAAAACTGAAGATTCATTCTAGATGAATGCTAAGGTTTATGATTCATCCCACTATAGCTGGTACACAGCCTCTTAAAGAAAGCAGACAGTGTTCAGAACTGAAACCTCCTGCTCCATACCTTTTGTAAGAGACAGCATTTACACTTAGCTGAAGGGCATGAGCATCAGCACTCCCTCAGTTAAGTGCTCCCAGGGCCCATTTATCTCCAGCAAATAATCCAATTTGCCTGGATGTGCTTGTCTCCAGTGGGAGTGCAATTCACAGAGCAACGGCAGAAGGCAGTTCTTAAGGGACTCATCATGTTACACGGAGACAGACATCTTAAACACAGAACATACTCTGCCAAAGCGAGGTTCACTCCTGCAGCCTGCTTCAGTGACATGGCAGCAGTAGGGCTTGGTTTCATATCGCATCTCCCACTTAGAAAGCAACCAGTATAAAAGCTGTTTAATCATTCATGGGTTCGTTTTGCAGGATACTGCTGAATCTGGCTGTAAAAAGTAACTGTGCTTTGATCCTTTGATCCTCATCCTACACCAAATATATAAAGAGAGGAAAAAAAAAAAGAAGTAATAGGAGAGAAAGAAAAATAGCCAATTACTACAAAGGCAGTACTCTCTTTTTACCAGTTACTTTGACTCAACTGGTTATAGGTGCTTCACATCCAGAAAACATAGAAACCTACCACAACAATCACCTTCACATAATGCTTCTCTTTGTACTCTCTCTTGAAAGGCTATGGCAATAGCTTGACTTATTAACCCACACACACAAAAGTCATCTCTGCTCCAGTCATTGTTTTTAGCACCTCATAATACAGCTTCTACTATAGTAATGCTTCTGGGGGAAGGATTCATGTAATTCAATGTTTCACAGCAGGAAGAGAAAACAACTTGGTTTTAAGCAAGACCTTCAGGGCTAAGTAAATCTCTTACAAAACACAGGCTGTGATTTCAGTGGGTCACTTTCTGAAATCCAAGCAGAAATGCTTTTTAGTTACCCTAAGATAATCCTAAAAGGGTAGCCCTCCAAGACAAATGGCAGAGAATTAGACTGAATGCACAGGAGCCTGAAAGTCAATTCCCAGGATGTAGGGACTGCAGGTCTGCTCCTGAAAGCTCACTACACTGACCTCCACAGTGCCAGTCAGCACATCTGAACCACCAGCCTTTCCCAAGAGAGCCAGCTGCCCTTTACCCCAGCAGCTCCTGCAAGGACCATGAGCACATAGGAGACACATGCCACACTCCTACACGGTTCTCTTTCAGCTGGGGCCATGCTGCCACTGGTTAATAACAAGTCCATCAACATCCAGAAATAAAACACCCTTAATAACAAACAGCAAAGAAGGATTAATAGCTGCTTTGTTACATTCCCAGCAGCCCCTGGCAGTGCTGAGCCATTTCAGGATCACTGCCTCAGAGCAAAAGCACCCATAACAGTAAAACAAAGTGCACTTCAGCTTATGCACATGAGCCTGAGGTTTTTGTAACCTCAACTTACCCTTCCCCAGGCAAGGCCTGAACCTTTCATGGCAGCTCCTTAATGCAATCTAGCAATCAATCCACCTAACTACAGCTCAAGCTCTTGCACTGCAGTAGCAGAACCTTCTCCAGCTGCTATTTATGTGGGGACTCAGCTGTAGCCCATCTTCACAGAGCCATAGAATCCTTCAGGTTGGAAAGGAGATCATCAAGTCCAACTGTTAACCGTATTCTGAGGCCTGGGGAATCCCAAAACCACTGTTCTGATTTAACAGCACTGCCACAACTGTGGCACAGTGCTTGATCCATCCTAACTGTTATGGCAGATCAGGGGAAAAGGTCTCTTTGGAGGATGGCAGGAGATGATGATTGCTCTGGGCACGTGCACAGGTGCCCTTGATATCCCACTTGCACCCTCTGAGTTGCTACCTGGGGTATTGATTTTCCTCCTTATATCAAAAGCTTTCTCTATTCACTTGGAAAACCAATGTTGCGATGGTATCCAGGCAATTTAAAGCCTTTATGTGGCTGTGCAAGTGGTTTTGCTCCCCTTTTATCAAAGCCAAACCCACAAAAACCAGGTCCAGTACTCAGCAGCTCTGGGGCGTTAAGGCACATCCGTGGCACTCCAGCATCTTTAAGAACGTGATCAAAACAACACCTTTTGGGTTGTGTGTTGGAAGGATCTGGAAGCAGCAGAGCAACCTTTCAATCTACGTTATGTGTGGGAGCTAATACAAAGAAACTTAGAGTGAAATGTTGACTCATAGTGACACTAATGCAAAACCTGTTCCTAAAAACAATCTCTGCTCGTTTCTGTCCTTCTCTTCCTCCGTGCCTTAACAAGAAACGAAAGAAACATAGCATTTAGCTGCTTTTTGTGCGAACACAACCGCTTTCATGCACCTCACACTGTTATTGACAAGATGACAATGCATACACTTCCTTAGAATCCAGTTTGGAAACACCCAGCAGTCATCAGTCTGTCTCAGACACGTTGTGCTGCTTCAAGCCCCCGCTATCCACGTGCCTGCTCCTTCCCTCTGGCACTGCCTCTCCCCTCACCATGCAAGCCTGGTCCTGAAGATCCTCAGACCAGAGCAAAGACCACTCCTGCATTCCCGGACATCACTTCTGAACCTACACATAAGCATTAAACCTGCCATGTGGTCTGCAGAGCGCTGACTCATTGGGGCATAGGATTTGCTCCTGCCCAATGCCAGAATAACATTTCTACCAAAGTGAGCCATTTAAGAGAAATTTAATGAGGAAGAAAGGTCACCTCTTTAATTTCCCCTATAAATCCAATAGGACTACAGTCAAGTTCATTTCTGCATCTGAGAAATAGCGCTATAACTTTACTTGAATGTCACAGCATCGTGCACTGTGCTGCTGCACAAACACTGCAAGATGAGGGCAGAAAAATATCCTTCCATCCAGGGCTGTGGTTTTCCCCTGATGGTAATAGTTAATACCCTTTTTTCCTCCCCTCTCTGCCATTTTATACCATGGTTTTCTACTGCTCGAGCTTGGTCACAGAACTGTGGTGGGTTTATTTTGGAGGCTCAGGTGGGAATACCAACCTCAGATGAGTGTGAATAGGTGTCTCAATACGTTAGAGTGGGAAGAGGTGGTTGTTGGACATGTTTTCCTGGCAGTCACTTGTGTTGTCTTCCTGCCTTTTCTGCAGGACAGGAAGCCCCACAGAGAGGGAAAACGCAGTGAAGAAATACATGTGCTCAAAGCACACGCCAACATGCCTATTCCTCTCCCTGCCTGCTTGGTGATTGTCTTAAATTTAGGGTGCTGCAGTTTGTTTGCTTTGGTAGCTTATGCATACATTAACAAATGAGCTTTTATGCTTCCTTTTAAGATTATAGAGGACAAAAGAGCTGGAAGGAGGTCTGTGTACACATGCTCATCTGCAGCCTTCGCAGCCCCTCTCTTGCTGGCTCAGGAACTACCATTGACAGTGACAGAGCAGGCTCAAAGCAACTTAAACAACTTAAAGCAATTGTTTCCTCCAAAGGTGCTCTCTTCCCTTCTCAACACATTTAAAGCTTATTTCTAAGAGACACTGCCATGTCATTGATCCTACTGATGTCTGGGATGTTCAGATCATCTTTATTAAGTATTAGCCCTGCTTTCATACAAAAGGAACAGAGGCAGCAAATTCAAACAACGCAGCCAGAGCCAAATCCAATTAATTACAGACATAGAAATGAAAGTCTGACGTCTTGAGTCCTCATTCTTCCTCCTTGGTGGCTCTGTTTTGCCCTAAGCAGTTAGGAAAACAAGTCAGCTTGATCTGAGTGCATTGTGGCTGGAGTGCAAGCAGCCCACCCTGCCAGCTCACAGGCAAAAGGCAACCATGGGCACCATCAGCCCCTTCTCCTCTCACCCAGCTAGGTTTAGGGATGCCATTCAGCAGAGGCATGGAGCAAAGTGATGCTGAGGGCAAATTTACTGAAGAGCAAAGGCTCTTCATGCCATTCACTCTCATTAGTTTTATTTAAAGCACATGATGTTATGTTAGCCTAATGGTCCTCAAGGTCCAGCTTAATTGAGCTGGCTGAACTTCATATTGACTTTCTGTTTGTTGTATTTTCTTTCTGCTCTGCTTATAAATGGGGGTAAACTTGGATCCCATGCTCATTTATGTGGTTCTACACTCACAAATATAGAGCATCCTTTCAGAAGGCCATTAGATGTCACTTTAGAGTTGCAAAGATGTTACTAAGTAATTGTCCTTAATAAGGTCATGGTCTCAAAATCTCCATGAAGGCAGACAAATGTCATGTACATTTGTACAAGTATGGCAAACTGAAGCACAAGGGCGGCAATGTTTAAGGTGTTTCTGGTCCAGCTTGCTCTGATGGGGCTTTCTCTGGTACAGCTGCTGAGGGGGAGGATATTTAAAGCACTCCTACAAAAACACTGAGGTTTATTTTTAAGCTGGGGCAGCTGACCAACTTACAGCCAGGCTTCAAAAAGCAATGTAAGGCAGCATGTGAGGTGCCTTATATTAGCTCATACTTGCTGTCACAGTGAGCCCACAGCCTCAAGTGAGATGTTGCTCATCATCTGTGGAAAGAACCATCCCCGAAGCATTAGAGAGCCCAATGGCCAGGAGAGGAAACACACACACATACACCATACCCTTCAGTACATGTTCGATGCTCCCGTATGTCTCATTCTAATGTATATCAAGGCTTTTAGTAGTAACAATGCAGAAGGTCGTCACACTTCTGGGAGAGCTCAGCAAGTGCTTTTGGTGCAGTAGAAGCAAACTTACAATGGCTTGTTGTTAATATCAGAAGAGCAATAATGCTTCCTGCTAACTGGGTTACTAAACTAGCCTGGTACTGTGTTAACTTACTTCCTGGCTTAAGATGTTTACAAACTTAGTAGTAAGGAGGTTGTAATAGCAGAACATTAGTAGGCCAGAATGTGTTAATATTTAATTAATAATAACATTAATATTTCTATATCATATGGGAATATGGAAGGATCAGATTAACCCACAAGATAAACTCTAATTTGCAGCATCTACTGTCAGATTTTAACAGCTAGATTAGTTTGATGCTTTAAGGTAAAGAAAGAATGTGTTGTGAGGAGGGGTTACCAAAAATAAGACCCTGGGGAATCAATCATTTCTTGCTGCTGGTTCCATAGTAAATCAGGTCCTGGGTTCACAGCCACAGGGTATAGATTTTCTTTCCTGGAGCACTTGGCTGTTGTTGCTAATACAGTCTGCTAAAATTGCCTTTTCTTTTTAATGACTAGTTTTTCTTTCTATAACTTCCATGAAGCTAGAACATCAAACCTAATGAAAGGACATTTAATTAGGGAATGTAGCTTTGATGAAAGAACAGTTAATTCGGGCATGGTCTTGCTTTTGCTGGGACATACCCTATTGCATCAATATCAGATGCTGATGGAAAAGGAAGGACAGGGACTGCAGAAAGGGGATGAATGGGCTCAGGCGCTCTAAGCAGGCTTTTTGCCACTGCCACAGGCAGAGTGCTGGGCTAGGCAGACCGCTGTGCTGACCAGTGGGTCTGTCTGCCCTTCTGAGTCAGCTGTGTTGATGGCTGGGACCTGGATTTGGACATGGACAGGTTCCCTTTGCTGGCTGCAAGGCCAGGAAGAAAATCTGACACAGAAGGAGGGCAGGCATGGAATCAGGGATACAGAAAGTAACGTACCCTGGGAATCCAATTGGCATATGGAATGTGAAAACTGTGATTCCAGAGGGAAGGACATCGAGAATGGCAATTCTGCAGCCAAACACAAGGAAGAGACTGAGGTCACCAAGCTCAGGTCCAGCTCCTGGAGGCTGTGTCCCTCATGCAGGTGGTGTGGGACAGAGGGGTCAGGTTGTGACCTGTCAGACCTCTTCCCTGCAGGGCAGCTCTCATTCAGCCCCTTGGTCTGCTGTGGCTGTCACTTCCCAGTTTCTGTTGAGGGAACATGGCTGCTGCTCATATCCACCAAGGTGAAGTTTCTGGTGGCAGTCATTTGTCTTGCCATCAGCAACCAAAACTCAGGGACAAGGAGGAGGAAGGAGGTACGTCTAAGGTAACAGGTAGCCATCATGCATGTTGAGGCCCTGCTTTCCAGGAAAGGGCTAAATGTCTGCCTGCCAGTGGGAAGTAGGGAATTTGCCAGTGGGAAGCAGGGAATTAATTCCTTATTTGCTTTGTTTTCACACACAGCTTTTGCCTTCTTTATTAAACTGATTTTAGCTCCATCCCCAAGTTTGCTGGCTGCAGTCAACCCAGCACACTAGATCGATGGAAATCTGAACTCAATTGGATGGGACTACATGAAAACTCAATGGATAAGCATACATCTTAGTTTAGAAATATACATTGGATGTGCTTTTAGACAAACACCAAATTGAACATTACCATAGACTGTAAAGACTACAGCAGGGAGTCACTCGGAGTTAGGGATGAGAAAGACGGACCCTTCAAAACACTTAACTCCTCAGCACTGTACCATGTGGTCATCGGTTTTGCTTTTACCTCCTTTAAATAATGAGTCGGAGAGGTGGTGTCTTTAATTGGTCTTTATTCTTAGGCCAAACAATACCATCACTGACTCGAAGAACGAGGTTACTGGTTGAAATACAAGTGCAGTGTGAGACAAATACAGAAGATAACACTTGGCAAATAAATTAATACAGAATAACCCTCTTTGCATAGTTCAGAAGTGAAAAGGAGGAGGCAGCAGTGCGCACGTGCTGGGAACTGACACACACCACCACAACAACCAGAGCTCCTGGGTGAACTCTTGCAGCTGCAAATAAAACAAACCGAACCCCAAATACCCCAAACCTCAGAGAGCACTAACTATTAAAAACCAGGCAGAAAGGGAAATAATGAGCGCTTTTTTTTCCACTTTTTCTTGTTTTTGAAACAGACCATGCTGCAGAAGGAGCGTTTCCTCGACAGAGATGCTTTAAATAATCTGCCTTGGCATCCCATAGCCTGTCATACCCGACTGCGATGCTCCTTTGTTGCTGCCCATCTGAAGGCCTATAACGTTCTGTCCCTGACGAAGCTGCTCTTCTGAAAATCCTCGTCGATTCTGCTGTGCTTTCCTGTCCAGATACACACAAAAGAGCAACATACACACATCATTCTGCGTGGGCCCAAAGGAGCATGAAACGTTGGCTCACCTTAATAGATGTTTAAAACTGAAACAGGGGAAGTTTAGATTGGATATAAGGAAGAAGTTCTTTACTGTAAGGGTGGTGAGGCACTGGAATGG
>JANHGB010020493.1:0-80010 GCA_026283785.1 Coracopsis vasa
ACAACTAAAAACATCAGTGTTATCAGCGCTGTTCCCAGGCTGAAAGTCAAAAACACAGCACTGCACCAGCTACTAAGGAGAAAAATGACTACTACTGCTGAACTCAGGACAATTATATATCCAGACTGTCTAGTAATTCTCACACAATTAGTAATTAACAGCTATTTCTGGGCAATACTATGTGAATTTCTCAGCTCTTGAAGAACTTGGTGATTGATTACTTATGGCTAAAAACCTGGCTTCTATTGCCACCAGAAACTTGGCAGCTATGAACGTGCTGCAGCTGAGATCCACACAGCCAGTGTCCATCACCTGCTAATCACACTAACACCTAGGCTCAGGAAGCCCTTGTGAAAGATGTATTGCTCAAGGCAGTGCTTTCCTGCAGTCTACACAGAGCCTTGGTAACCCCAAATACCTCATGAATATCCCTGGCATATGTCAGATGGAGTTACCAGGAGCATAATTGCCTATGTGAGGTATGGTTTGGGCTCAGAATGGGGGGTCTGAAGGCATCAACAGTTGCATTGTTGGAATGGATCTAGAAAATGTTTTCTGTAAGGGAGTGTATTTAATCATACCGCTGGCTGCTAAGAGACTGCAAAAACCAGACCAAAACGAATGCACTTCACACAAAAATTTCCAGGCGTTTTAAATGGAGAGCCATAATGTTAACTCAGTAATTCTGCTATATATTAGATTCCTGGCTTGTGCTCTGTCATGTGGCCAGGAGAAAAAATATCTGTGGGGAAGAATGGAAGGTCTGTGGTTATTTGACTCCTGCAAAGTCTTGGCAAAGAGTTGTATTTTTCTTCTTCAAACACAACATGGTTTGGTCACTTCTGTCTTACACATAGCATGAAATTTCTTTCCTATTAGAAAAATACATATGAAGACAGTACAGTATTATGATAATTAAATGCTGATTCACACAGGCAAGTCAATCACTATAAGTATTGATGCTTTTCACTCCTTTACTTCTTTAAAACTTCCCTCCTGTGCATGTGAAGCTTACCTGGTTCCAGACTTTGGCTGCAGCTTTCTTCCAGATAGAGGTTCACAGGATGCTTTTCCCTAGGACCTTCTGAGAAATGCTTCTAGATTATGGCCTCAGAGTTTGAAATTATAGAACTGTCAGAGCATCTCACTAGCTCTTCCTACTTCAGCTTTCGAGGAATAGACACCTCCTTCAACATCCAGAAACCTATGATTACCATAAACCAGAAACAGCTTCATAAGTCAGAACCAATTTTAGTCATAGGCCATCTCAGTTTGGGGAAAAGGGCTGGAAAACAAGTAGGGTTACAATGACCATCAGCAATAGGTGGCTCCATAAGCAAACAATGCTCTAGCTGAGCTGTAGGCTTTCCACCCCATTCTTCATATCTTGTTCCATCTGGGTAGCTGATTTTGACATTTCTCATGAGATTTGTCCAGTTTAAATGGACCTGTAAGTGTTTGTTATGAGTTAATTGAAAAATGCGTCTCAGATTTTCATCACAACAGCTTCTAAAGCACCCGAAATACTAGATGCCTGCATTGAAAAAAGAGAAAAAGGAAGAAACCTTCCTCAGAAGCTAATTTATAGTCTCTAGGATTGTTTTTACTTCTTATCTGGTTGCATTATGCTGTGTGGAGTACAAGCAATAGAACAAAGAGCAGAAGAGAACAATTTGGCTAAGAGGGCATCTTGCAAGTGGTATGAACATGAGAAAACATTTATATTAGAGACCATACTACCTGTGTTATTTATGGTACATTTTCTTATTTCACCTGTGTAAAAGGAGTGGGTTTGGCAGTGGTAATAAAGGGAGTCACTGCTCTGCAAAGCAAGAACAGGGAAAATAGCTGTTCTTGTGAAATGGTGAGAAAATAGAAATGTTCTTGGAGGTTCTGCAAAGAAACATGTCATGTCGTGAAGAGCACTGGGGTTACCTGAATAAAAAGCAGAAGTCTATAAGAGCAGGTGGCAGGGAGAGGGAGATTCCCAGGATGGCCAAGATGCCCCCATTGTGCTGTGAGAGGCACAGGTATAAGCTGAGGTCCTTCTTGAACCTGCCATGAGACAGGGAAGCAGGGAAGTGAGAGCAGACTAGCAGTACACTGGGGCTAATTAGCTTATCTGTCTGGGCAGGCCACCACACAATTGACTTTGAGTCTTTCTAAGGCTTGACTGGAACTTAACTAGCAGATGTTAAAGCTTTTGGCATAAATAAGCCAGAACGTGATGCCAATGGAAAGAGAATCAAAGGAAATTATTGAAGGGAAGAAGATTTTCTCTTCCTTCAGTCAGATGTTGGTTAGTCACAGGGCACAGGCTCAGACTCATGCAAGTGCAAGTACACTATTGCTTCTTGGAGTCCAAAGGCTGACTGGAATGAATTTACATTTGTATTGTCTTTTGCTATGTTTATAGCATAGATAACGGGTGTTTTTTTAAGCTTTTGACTAGTTTTTGCAGATCCTTGAGTATTTGGGGCAGGCTTTCTTAGCTCCCTTCTCTAAGGAAAGCTCATGAGTAGGAGCTGGCAGCTGATGTGATGCAATCTCTTCTTGCTCTTTCTCCCTTATTTCAGAAGTACATGGGACTCTCCCTGCACCAAGCCATGTAATATTTTTAGAGAACTGCAGCAAAAAGAGTTTCTCTTCTGAGACATATTTATATCTGTTCTAATGGCCAACAATTTCCACTTCAGTATCTGTTCAAAGACTGCTCTCTGCCAAGCTCAATGAGGTGATGGATACCTCTCTCTTTTGATTTCGTAGATCTGGTACAGTGAAGACAAACCCAGTGTTTAGTTTAGACTCATTTGCATCGAGCTCATTCAATGAAGTCCTATGAATCATAAAAGAAACTCAGAGCTATCCCAATCTGAGGTGATTGACTTTTGTGTCAGTTTTTGGATAGTGTAACATGTGGAGGCTCCTTAAAGAAATAATTCACTTTCTGCACTAAAAAGAAATTAAGAAAAAGAGGAAGACAAAACCACAGTTGGGATAAGCACATAATTTTAATTCATGCTTCTTTAAAAAAGATATTTTCCACAGTTGTGTTGCTGTACAGATGAAGGCACCACAGATATACACCTTCACTTAACTCAGCACAGCAAAATTAAAAGAGCAAATTAGTTTAGCAGCAGTAAGAGGGGTCTGATATGTCCCATCTTTGTATTTTTTAACAGTAAAAGCAATGTTTATCTCTCATTTCTTTTTTACTGAGATTGATCCCCAAGTGTTCTTCCATGATCTCCCAAGAAATCCAGCTCTATTTTCTTTCCAAAGCAGCCAGTTGGATGCGACATGTGTGCTTTGGATAAACGTGGAGTTTAGGTGGTGGAAGATGATGAAAGGTCAAGAGAAGTTTAAGGGGAAAACAGCCTCTCTAAACACTTCTGTATTCATGGAGTTTGGCAACACTGAGCTAACCACTGAGACCTAAGCCTTGTATCTCATTTCTGTGGGCAAAAATGAGGAATTATTTTTGGCATTCTGTGGATTTTATGGGTGTCCCAGTCTTTCTTAAGAAACTACTTCAAAAACATTAATTAAAACACTTTTTTCTCATTGCTTGCATGCTGGTCTTTGAGTTCAGTCATAGATCTGAGCTAGCATAAAATAAACCTCTGTAACAAATATTGATGGCATTCTATAGAGAGTCGAGTAATTTTCATGATGCTTTCTTACTCAGATGTGAATTCTATTCCTTAGTATCATGCAAATGACGGCCAGCAATCAAGTCCACTGAGTGACTAGGTTTCACTCCCACCTACTAACTGGCCACCCCCATAAATAGTACAGGTTGACACATGGAAATTACCTAAACATCTCCCGGAAAGCAGCAATGTAATTGAAATCAGGCTCGTCTTAAGGTAGCCACCAGCAGTGTTCACTTGACGTTTAGGTTTTACAAGCAGGTCATGGCAGAGGAAGAGGGCAAGGACATTTTATTCTGTCCTTTGAGCCTTTCTAGTGCCTTTGCAATGCTCTCCTGGGGGAGCAAAGCATTGATGTAGAACTGCATACACAAAGACCTCACCTGGCAGAGACAGAAAAGCAGGAGGTCCATGAAGGTTTTCCTTCATTTACTGCCAAGCAAGGTCTACTTGAGCAAATGCAATGCCCTGTCTGTAAATGGCAGGCCAGAAGTTTCTGGACAATGACAGAGATTCAGGACGCTGAAACTGGCAGAAACTGAAGAGAAGATCAATAAAAAGTTTGAATGTAGAAAATTCTAAGTAAGAACTTATTTTTACCATGTGATCGTTAAATACTGGAAAAGATTGCCCAGAGAGATCATGAAATCCCCCTCCTTGGAGGCATGTCCCTGAGGAACCTGATCTAAGTAAGCATGATTTGAGCACATGGTTGGACTAGGTGATCTCTGGAGGTTTCTTTCAACCTATGTTTTTATTCTGAGATTCTGTTACACAGGGGTAAGAACCTGTGAGGAAAACACACTGGCACACTTGTTTACTATGTTCTCTATAAAAGTAAAATACGTTTTACAGAAGGACAGTTTCAGAAATATAATGTTTTGTCTGATTATAACCTCCAAGTTTTTAATATTTCTCTTCCATATTGGTTGATTATAAGGCTGCTGCAAGAAACCATTGGACAACACAGCTGGACAGAATTTGAACAAGACTTGATTACTGAGTGGATGCAAGACATTCACAAAGCCCTGCTGAATTTTGCTGGGAAGCACAGGGAGGCAAGAGGCTGCCACCAGCCAGGGTTGCTGAATATAGGTTTAATTCTTGTCCTTTCACTATTCAGGGGTCATCACTGATTGTGACTGTAGGTCAAACTGAATCTGAAAAAGAAAATTAGGAAAACTTTGCTTACAGTTGTGGGTTTGGAAATCCATGTAAGGCAATTTTTTGATCTTGCACTTTTACTATGAATATCAACATGTGAACAAAAGGTGTCTTTTTGAAAGTATAAATGAGGATGCCGTAAGCTTAAATATGTGACTGTCTCTGTGCACACCTAATAATACTTTAAGAAGCCTAGCTCTGCACTGTACTCAAGGATTTTGCACCCTGACACAGTGGTACATATTAGCGATGTTACTGGCTTAGGTCTTGGCAACACCTAGATTGTGGTTTCTTGGGTGATCTGAACTTCTGCCATGTTCAAACACATAAAACATGAATTTTGTATATGTATTGCTAGTGTTTAGCTTAAAACCAGTCTCTCTCCAAATTCAAAATTAAGAATACGTTAATATTATTAACTGAGACCTGTTTCTAAATTCAGTGGGGTGAAGCAAAGTTTGTATGAGAAGTCAACTTGAAATTGCAAGAATTCAACCACACAACACTTGAAAAGCAAAGAAAACTTGGAAGGAGTGATCTTTATCTCATATGCATACATGCATCACTAGCCAGCTGTACTGACAGATAGTGTGCCAACAGCAAGTTGTCAGATTAGGTTGGGCTAATTAAACCTTATTACTTTGTTAGGCACGGCTCATTGAACAACCACTGTGTAACTGTTCACAGAAGTTCTTTGGTTCTTACAGCCATAACCAAGTAAAAACATGAGGCCAGAATTTTCTTTAATATAAATGACAAAAACCAATATGGTTGTCTCGCATGAAAGCATAAACAGAATACACAAGGTCAGAATAAGCATGCACATGAACTGTGTTTAAATTAGAGCTAAAAGCAAAACTGTTTCATTAGCAAATGTGCCAATGAGAAAAATGAAGCAAGCCAGAGAGACACATTTTAATGCATCCAGAATCTGTGTTTGTATGCCTAATGTAAGATTTTAGGCTGCTTTAAAAAGTCTTTTTTAAGCCAATCATTACTACTCAGAAAAAAAAGGTTAAACAACAGCTGGTTAGGACCAGTAACACTTTTCCATGGACAAAATTTCCACTAGCGTAACAGGAGTTTTCAAAGCTGGAGCTTTAAAATTACACTATTTGAGTCCCAGCAGGGCTTATGCATAGAAACATGACTTGGCCAGCAAATATCAAGTACCTTAACTTTTCTTTCAAGCAGCTGCCAAATGAAAGCATGAAGTACAGATTATTATTAAGACAATTTGGCTTTGGTTCATAAACATGGATTTAGAAAATGTTTCCAGCCATTCTAGTGCAAGAAGTTTGCTTCCCACATGACACAGAAAACTCAATAAAATACATAAATTTTAGTTTTTGTCTGAATCAATTAATACTATACATGGACAGGAAACTTTTGAAGATTTAATGAATGAAAAAATGGGTTCATATCCTTTCTTTATTGAGGTTTTGGAGCTGAAACATTTTCTTCAACAACTGGTACTTTAATAAGAGAAAAAAAACCCGCAAACTCAAACTCAAAATACTTAACTGCAAACTTTGGCTATATCCCAATAGAGCATGCAGAGCTCATCTGTGTTTTGAAGAAAAAAGCGCTAAGGCTTTAGATAATCTGCAGGGAACCTGGATGCATGACCAAGGCCATGGATCCTGGTAGGTAAAGAAATACCTTTTACAGAAACACAGCAAGGGACTGAGCAGAGGCATGCTTACACTGTTTTGCATGCACAGCTCCTTGGCTCTGCAGGATCCTGGGAATTGCACCATGGCTTTCTGAGTAGATGGTAACAAGTCCTGCAAGGTGCAGCAGAGGCATAGAGGGACTGAGCAGGCATTTTCCCAGCTGGCTGATCAAACCACGCACCTAAACAGTTCATCCAGCCATGAACGCTGGTCAGCCAGCTTCACAGCACTTACCTTCCTTTGGAATAATCCTAGGAAAATTGAAACACATCCTTATAAGAAGGCTGAGGCTTATTGTTCGAGACTGCCTTGGTTAATGTTACTGGGTTGCCCTCTTCTGTTACTTGCTATTCTTTGAGAGATCTGTGACTGTACATTGGTTTACCGTTTATGTATGTTACAACAGTTGCATTAGTTCAGTGTCATTTTTGGACACTCAGTGATGGCACACATTTTATAGAGCTTTTTCAATTGCTAAATACTACATTAAGCTCTTCACAGAACTTGATAATTAGGTGCTCCTTGACAGAGATAGAGAGAATTTTTAGGTTGTGAGAAAACACTGTGTCTGAAAGAATACAAGACTCCAGCTAAAAGGCACCATTCTTACACAGTTGAATGAGGTAGTCTCTTTATTGATGAGTCCAAGAGGACTCATTGGCTTCTAAATAGTGACCAGTGGGGTCTCTGCTGCGTAGAAATAAAAGATGAGATGTTTACACTTAGGTGGAGTTCAGTAGGCTGGGTAGCATAGCTACACACAAGCTGCAACTCCCTTGCTCTGATCTTCAGAGCTCAGTGCTATGCTGAAATTGTGTGTCTCCAGATGAATTATTATCTATTTCAGGTAGTGTATAGAGCAAAGTAGCTACCCTTGGTACAGAAAAAAAACACCAAAACAAACCAAAAAAACTTGGTACAAAAAAACCCAAAACAAAACATCATTTCCAATAAATATTTTCTTAAGAGTTGCATGCCTTGGCATGTAACATGACCAGCTAGGCCCAATGGACTTTGCTTTCTGTTTAGAGTGGAGAGATGTGAACATACACATAATGATGTCCAAGAAAACCAGCTTCATCAGCATCCAGTTTTTCCCTTCTGGGTAATAGGTATTTGAAGCCATGTAATGTTTAACAGAGGAAAACAGCGCTATGGGTAAAGCAGGAAGAAACAGCACAACCCATGAGAGAGCAAGACCCTTCTGAACGTAATGTAAGTACCTAGTTATCTTTACCTTTAAGATTTTGTTGCAGCTGTATGACATTTAGGTCATGAGTCAAGAAGCACATTCACTTTGAAGGGCGAAACCTGGTTTCTAAGCACTCAAATGACAGCAGAATTAATGTCAAGAAATACTGAATAGGAAATTTTGGGGATACATTATTGCAGCTCCAGAGCATAATTCTGATCTGAAGATTTATCCCAAATAGCTCTTTCACATCTAGAAGTCTGTTTCATTAAAAAGGTGGAAGTATTCTTACTACCAACTGTCAATCTTGTGTTTTATCTATTACTTATATTCCCTAAAGTTTACAACCAGCTAACCAAAAGTGAGGTGAATAAGCCATCTTATTTACATCAACATAGTCTGGACAGGATTCACAAGCCAATTTTGTTGTGCCAACCTTCCCCATAAGTCTCAATTTACTCAGATCTCAGAGAGCAAAGCTGCGGAAGGACAAGCTGGCTCCTTTTCACCCAAATCTTGGTGGTCAGAGTGCTGACACAGGGTGGAGGAAATCACAATAAACATCTCATCTGCTCTGCTAAACCAGTGTCTTTCAGTGCCTTTGCCACTGACTAGGGGGTAAGTAGGTAACTCATGCAACTGTCTTCCTTGAGGCTGTTCTGCTTCAATAGGACATTAGGTGAATGCTATTTGGAGTTGATCTTCTAGCCATTAATACATTTTTTAAGGTGTAATAGTTCTTACCTATTTTCTGACAGGTTAGACATCTTAGTACAAATCACTCACGTATGTTCATGGTCTAATCAGTAAAAGAGAAATCAATAAAGAAAGAAATGGTCACAGTTATCAGAAATGACCAAGATGCCATAATCCAGGCTAATTGCTGAGTGCTACTCCGGCTTACTTGCCTTATGAAAGTAGGCTTTCTTGCTGATACAAAGTTCAGAAAGAGGGGCCAAGCCCATACCCGTGACATCATCCAGATAGGGGGTGTACACACAGAGAGGAATCTATCTGGAAGACATCTGTCACATGAGCAGTCATTTAAAATAAATTAACATGTTCTGATCTAATCTGGTATTGAAGCAGAAAATCTTTACAAGTTGTCTTGTGATGTCACTTGCATATGTTAAAATGAGTCAGGAATGAGAGAAAGACTACTGCTTGTGAGTGCTGCAATCTCATATTGCTTTCCATTGACATAGTACTATCATTTCATATAAGCCTCATTCAATTATTAATAACATAATAATCCTGATAAACAGAAAAGAATTCAGATTTGCTCCTGATGAGTTCATCAGGAGCCTCACTGTAAAACAAATTTACACAGAGACAGAAAATAAAAAATATAAGCCTTTTCACTTGTTCTCTCTCTGGGACTCGTATTTTTCTTTAATACTCATGTTTCTGTTGCCATATGTTTCTTCCTGCAGTAACAAGGGACTTTTGTAGCTGGAGAAAGCAGAACGCAGGTAGGCTGCAATGGATAGGAATTATAGATAAAAGCACAAAGATTTAAAAAACACTTCCATTATAAAGGAGCAGGTCAGGAGATAACAGTGATTATCAGACAGTTGTTGAAAATAGTAGCAGATAGAAATAAAAGATGAGATGTTGACAGATCTGACCTCCAGCATCCAATACAATTTCTTCCTTTTTCTATGCAGTAGCTGTGGAGAATGATGAAGACCACCCTCCTGCTGTGCTTGCTGGCAGCCACGTTTCACATCACTGTCCACAGCCTGACTCAGACCGACCACCACAATGAAGAGCCCAAAGCAACTGACCGCCAGAAAGAGCATCCTTGTGAGAGAGATTCTCTTGAGTCCTGCCAACAGATAGCCCCCAGCAACACAGACTTTGCCTTCAAGTTTTACAGGGAAGCAGCCATCAAGAAACCTTGCAAGAACATTTTCTTTTCCCCTGTCAGCATCTCTACTGCCTTTGCCCTGCTGATCCTAGGCTAGGCTCCAGAGTCACCAGCTGGGCTCAGGTGCTGGAAGGGCTTTAACCTCAGCAACACCCAGGAGGAGGAGATACACAATGGCTTTCATCATCTCCTCCTCTTTCTGGACTGCCCTGCCAGCCAGGTGCAGGTGAGCATGGGGAACACCCTGTTCATGGACAAACACCTGAAGCCACTAAAAACATTTCTGAAGGATGTGAAAAAACTGTGCAAAGGAGAAGTGGTTTCTTGTAACTTCCCGAATTCCACTGAAGCTAAAAAAGAGATCAATGGTCACATAAAGAACAAAACCCATGGGAATGTAAACCAACTACTTAAAGATCTTGATCCAAACACTCTACTGGTAACTGTTAACTACATTTATTTCAAAGGTAAGTTACATATGTTACTTACAGCAATACCTCAGTTTTGCCTGCACTAAAACAAATACTCCACATTATTTCTGAATTATTTTTAGAAGTTATAAGAAACATTGAAATTTCTCATGCTCTGAAACCTCTTCTATATCTATGTTTTCTTACCATATGTTTGTGCTCCTACACATAAAATTTCATTTATTTGCAACCTTCAGATTCTAGGGAATTGCTAGAGCACAACAGAACTTGTGAACGCATTGCTGTGGCAATAATTAACTTCCTCTTACACATTATATTTGTTAGTAGCAGCATGCAGGACATGCCTGGAATTTACCTCCCAGAAAAACATGTTTGGAAATAGACAAACTTCCAGTAAAACAAATTTTATTTCAAGTACTTTGTTAAACTGGATGCCCTAATCTCAGATGCCCTGGTTTGAGGCATTTCTTTATGATAACAGAGTATATATTTTTACAGGGCAAGCAGGAGGAAAGCTCAAACTTATAAAGTAAGCAGAATACTGTGGAGTTTATTCCATTATTTATTTTCCAATTTTATTTTATTTCTATTCAACATTTAAAAAAAGAGAACATACTTACAGAATGACAAGCGGTGATCCCTCTGTATTTGTTCAGTGAATGAACTGGTTTAATACAAAATAAAATATAATAGAAAATTCAGTTGAACAAACATCAAGAGAAAACCATTTTGAAGATTAAAGCCCTTAAAGCCTTATTCCATTTAACATAATGCAGTTGTCATCAGTTATGAACCGAAAAGTTCAGGTTGTTCTTGCATGTAAGCTTTTCTTTAGTGCTACAAGATGAAGAACATATGAAAAAGCATATATAAGGAGCTTAACATGCTACCTTTTAAAAGGCAGACATCTGCTGTGGAACTTCCTTTACAAACAATATTCTGAAACCAGAAAGAAACTCATTGGATCCTGATCAGCTTTCATTTTCTTCAAATAAAATATAAGATAATATGATGAAATTACTTCCTTTATTTTATCCAACATAAAAAGTTGTTGTACAAGTCTATACATAATTTAACCTAGGATATTTAGTTTTTACTCAGCACAGTACAGCAAAGATGAGAAAGAACAAGATATTTAATAAATTTGGAATACTTCAAATATGAGTGTGAATCTTCAAATATGTGTTCATCTATATGGGTTTATCTTGTGTACATCACTACTATATACTATATCCTCCTTGAAACAAGCATTCAATTGAATTCTTTCTCTTTTGGTTTTAAGCCTACTGGGAAAATCCTTTCAATATTAAGGGGACTCACAAGGATTATTTCTATGTGAATGAGAAGACCTCAGTTGAAGTGAAGATGATGACTCAAGATGGATTTTATAAAGCATACTCTGACAGGAACCGCTCTTGCGAGGTGGTGCAGATGCCTTACAAGGGAGAAGTTACAGCATTGTTTATCCTGCCTGATGAAGGAAAAATGAAACAGTTGGAAGATGCCCTCACAAAAGACACTGTGTCTCAATGGAAAAACTCATTTGTAAGATGGTGGTAAATATAGAATTCTGGTTTGATGATTCAAGGTAGACAGAATCCAAAGTCTGAATACTATGATCAGATTTTACAGTTACTAGCCTTTGCTTTGATTGGAGATTTAAACAATGGAATAGGTATCTAGAGACAGACCAAAAGACTTGATGATTTGATATTTTAATCAAAAATTAAAATCAGCATTGCCTGGTGATGAAGGAAGAGATCTGTGAGCTGGGAAACTTAATCATTTTTTCCCACACACATTTTCTACTTGATGTGAAGTGTCTCCATTTCCTTGTCTTAAACACAATGAGTTAAAAGTAGTAATACTGCAAGATAGCAATCAGATGCCTCAGAGGAGTGTGAATTCCAAAAGGAAAACCTTCAAGGCTAGAAAAAAAATTAAGCAACCTTAGTTCCAGAAATGCTGGCACCATTGCTGTTTGCTGTCCAAGTGACAGTGCTGCAGAATCATACAAGAGAGCCCAGCTGATGTCTTTCTTCTTCCATACTTCCCCATCATCTTCCAATATTATGTTTGTTACCAACTTTTTCAGATGTAAAGACTAACATTTTTGCACAGAAGAACCACCAGCAAGTTGGGAGTCTTCAGTCCAAGGCAACTTTCATTGCAATAACTACCATAATTTTTTATTTTCTTATTTAACAGGAGGATAGAAGTGTATATTCCAAAACTATTAATTTCCGCCACCTATGACTTAAAGAAGATGTTAATGAATCTGGGTGTAACCAATGTGTTTTCTGGCTGGGCTGATCTGTCTGGAATTACAGGAAAACCCAATGTGAAGGTTTCAAAAGTAAGTTTGTCAGCAGAAACAATGATCTGTGGATTCCTCAATACCCAATTGTCTTGCCCTAAACTAAGTTGTGAGATTTTACTTGTTGCCAGAGCTAACTGATACTTTAAACTAGAACATTTAGCTGATAAAGAAACTTTAAACTCTATCAGACTTTTCCAAGATCTGGAGATAAGGATACTGTCTTCTGTCTGAGGCAAAGGCAAAGGGTCTTAGCATTTGCCCCAGAAACTAAACACAGCCCAGTTTCTGTATGTGAAATAAGTGCCCATGGATATCTCTGCTGGGGATGCCTTGCATCAGCATATCTAGCAGAAAATGTGGCCTTTTTCTAACATGTGCATTCTCTAATTTTAAAGGACTTAAAATCTTCTTCTGCCATTGAAGGCTCTGATGAATGCTAATTATGTGAAATGACCAGACTTGAGGAAAACATCCCATTTACTGAAAATAACGTGAAGAGAAACAGACAAAGTGAAGAGAAAAGCTAGCATTTTTACAGCCATTTTGAATGCAGCACTCACAAAGTTCTAATATATTGAGGGTAGTAAAACAAAAAGATTAAAAATGTCCAACAATAATTTAACAACACAAAAAAAGGTATCAAGGTGGAATTTCTACTGGCAAAACTGTAATGCATGTGCTATTTAGGGATACATACAGAGAAGTTCTGGAGCCCAACTTCCTTTCCCTCTGAAATTGTCATTCCTTGTGAATTTGCTTGAATATTTTACTTTCAATTAATTCCACAAGGTACGCAGTCACGAAGGTCTGTGCTGCATACACTTGTGGTGAGGAACGCTGAATGTGAAAATACTTGCTTATTGAGACAACATTGCTTAAAAAACCATCATGAGCTATAACCTCCTTCCTCCTGGTTCCTGGTCTACCAGCAATTTTTGTGAATGGCAGTAGCTGAAATTAACTTAGTGCTAATATGAGTCATTTCACACCCTGTTCTCCACATACATTAATTATTGCTCTGTTTCACTGTAGGCTGCTCACAAGGCTCTGCTAAAGATTCATGAGAATGGCACAGAGGCTACAGCAGTCACTGGCAAAGATTTTCTTCCTCATTCTGTTCCTCCTGTTATTAAATTCAAGCATCCATTTTTGCTGTTAATTGTTGATCAATGTACTCAGAGCATCTTCTTCATGGGAAAAATTGTAAACCCAACTGAAAAATGACTGGTCAGTAGCTAGTCTTACTGAATTAAATTGCATTCTTCATGCAATTGTGATTAAAATTATATCATAACAGTTATTAACAATTTGCTTTTTGCAAAGAAATGTCACACATGCAAAGAGTGTGGTCATTCTTAAAACACTGTTCTTGCTTCCTCTTTCAGTAGAAAGTAACCACTGAGATATACCTACTAGTGAATTATGAAGAATCTTATAAATCAGCCATTTGATGACCAGCATGTGTCATCTTTGAAAAACAAGGCAAGTACCCAGCTGAAAGAATCTGTTTAAAACATTGTAACTAAATAAAGATTGAACAAAGAGACCACTCCTGATTTGTGGGTAGGAATGAAGGAAAACGCTGAGGTTTGCTCCAGCTGCTGCCACCTCTCACCAGGTCCTGGTGTTGAAGGGCTGATGTGGAAATTTAAAATACAAATGCAGTCCACTAAGGGATATATTAGTTCTTCTCTTCCACATGAATGTCATTGGTGGAGATGGGTTGTATTTCAATGGGAAAATGATTGCTCACCTCTCGGAGGATGCCTGTCTGAATCTGACATCTCCCTTCTAATGCAGCCTTGTGGATCCAAGGCAGCATCAAAATCCAGAGCCAAGGCTTGGCAGTTGTGAGGATCTGGAGTACCAAGAAAAGGGATTCATGTCGACAGAAACACAGCCAGTCTGGTGTGGTGTTAGCCTGACACCTTCCCTCTTCTACCTTGTGGGATCAACAGATGTTTAACTGTGATAAATGTATTTAACCCTGCTCAGGGGTACAGCAGCATAGACTTAGGTTAAAAAAAACAGACCCTTCTCAGTGTGTTGAACCTCATTCAGCTTCTTTAAGTACACCAGTTTAGGTGATCAGGAGTTTAATTTTTTAAAGCAGAAGTTTGAGCCTATAGGGTCACAAGGTCAATTTGACAACTGAGCAAGCTCCAAGAAGGAGCTACTCTATAGAGCCCAACCTCTCCGAGGCAACTGTTACCTGCCCACACCAGTCTATGCAGTTAGGCCATCTGCCTTGAGTACAGGATATTCAGGAATATTCATGTTCAGACCTCTCCCTTTCTTGAAAGCAGACAATTTCATAAACTCCAGGCTGGTCAGGATGAACCCTGCAAAAGGAGAGCTAGGACTGGACCTGGAGCTCTGGTAAGGGTATTTGCCTGGAAGATGGAAATCCAGGTCTGCCCTCCCCTGGATGGAGAATGTGCTTGGCAGATATAGCCTAATATATTCACTGCAAACTACACTGCTGAGTGGGTAGTGGCTGAAACAATGATATCTTGTGACACTGGTAGAGTTTCTAGGAAAAGGAAGGCACAGCTTCAGATCACGCATTGAAGGAAATCAGTCACTTTCAGACAAGGCCTAGGAACTTTCTTTGAAGGTCAAGTCTTTTACCATGCTCTCCTTTACAATAGTCACAGCTAATGACATCCATCCACATTGTGTTGACTTCTTTGAGTCCCCCTTTAAGGTAACACACTGTCCACAAGCACCCTCTGTGGAAGCAGTGACTAAACAAGAGCTGGAGAATATTTTAGTTGGCTAGACACCCAAAAGGCACTACTTGGCATTGTTTTATAGATTTATTCTTGTGTTTCACCAACCAATAGAAGTTCAGAAGGGGTAGGCTGTGAATACCTGGAAGGGGTAAAACAAAAACTGAGATTAATTATATCCCCAGAGTCTGCATCTATGCTAGTAAATGTTGCTTAACTCTGACCTTGCAGGACATCCAGGCTGCTTATTGGAAATATATGCTTAGCACTTGTTTGGAAGAATCATGTATAGACTGACTGATACTTGTACCTGAAATTGTGCTAAAATATAAGTGTGTGAGTGATTGCAGGCTGATGAACAGGCTTGTGCCCCAGCACTGCTTAGTGTACTAGTACAAATGAAACCAGAGCCACCGACTGAGGGAAAACCTCAGCCTCTTCTGGCAACCTGCCTCTTTTGAATGAGTTCCAAGTAATGTTGATAGGCTTTCACCAGCTGCTTCCCAAAAATGAGGGAACTGGAGATGCTTTCCCATTCTGTGGAATATGACTAGGCAATTCAGGAAACACCCTTCAAAATTACTGCAATTCACAAACTGTGAGACTCCCATGTACTCCCCGTATATTTGTTTTGGTGGTTTCTTCAGGTGATCAGTCCCTTGCATTTGCTGTCACAGTACTCATGCATGCTTATTTTCAAAAGGCTGCTCCTCATTACAGATTTGTGCCAGTCCTCAGATGATACAGCAATGTTTTGATGATGCAGATACCTGAAACACTTCATAGCTGAACACATAGAAACTATCATGAAGTACAAGATATGCAAGTTTAATTCTATTACATTACTTTGTAATGTAAATGAATTGAAATAGTTTAAAATGTGACAGATCTTACTATGGAGGCATAGCCACTGTCCATGCTCCATCTCCCCTCTCTTCCTTAAAAACATTTAGACTAAGATTTTTGTTATGAACCAGAAGGTCCGTCACTAGTTCAGAGACCTGACAGGTTTTTGACAGTTGTGCAAGCTGCTTGCTAGGTGCTACCCTGACCCTGCAAACTGGAACTAGCTGGCAGAAAAAGGCCACTGGAGAGTCTCTTTGGCAGCTGGATCCTGCCGTTGAGAAAGGCTCAGCATCCAATGCCAATGTCATCCATCTCTCCTTCCAATGACTGCACAAAGGCAGGCAGAGATGAAGGTGGCGAAGGGCACAGCTCCCCACTCCTTGAATCTGACCGTGGTGTTAAATAAAGCAGACCAGGACTGCAGTAATATCACTGCCAAACTAGTACTGAATCAGAGAGATGTAACCAGATCCCCTGTGACCAATTCGTTCTCATAGACAGTGCCAGACCAAAGGGAAACTTGCATTTTTTGATTGCTAAAAATTTTTAGAAATGGTCTTACTGACAGCACAGACTTTTTGCTTAGCCTTCAGCTTTTTTCCTCTGTTAGTCATGCTGTTTTTTAAAATGGAGCCAGAAGCACTTCCTTATCCAAGGAGAAAAGGATGAATATTTGTAAGACATGAAAAGTGTATTTGGGACGCCCTCTACAGAAACAGATCAAATACAGATAGGACTTAATTTTTACACTAGTTACAGAGATTTTGCAATGATGCCAATATCCTGATTTTAGTGGAGTTATTTATGTCAAGAGGTTTATTTATACAAACTTTTGCAGACAGCTCTTGAGTGTTACATCTTTATATCAGGCAACAAGAAATGGCTGCATAAGGATTTATCATGCAAAGTGCACATTTCTCTTTCTCAGTCCTTATTATCTTGCTGAAGTTTTGTTTCCACAGCCAGAAATTCTTTATCCTGGAAAACCCAGAAATATAACTTGCAAAGCTAGCATATAATAATCTGACAACCAAGGAGGTTGTAAAGAGGAACTAAGACATATTGCATAACCGAGCAGAGTCACTGGCAGACCGTACGGAAAGAGATAATTAAGTTATTTCTTAATTCCTTACATATAGACCATTATCAAGCCAATGGGAAAAGTATGTCTGTCAGTCCCTTATATAATTCCCCTGGCTTCTGGAGCAAGAGTCCCTTTGTCCTAGCTACTGCTTATCTAGGAGCATCCAGCAGCTCCATACCCTCCCTCTGTGAAATTCCCCTGGATGGATACCCTTCCTGCAAAACCCTGCACAAATTTTCCAGTTTAGCCTCATGTTTCACAATGACATTTGTTCTGGGGACACAGCCATTTGCACCAACAGGAATGTGTAGGGAAGTAACAAACTGCTTTCCCTTCCCTGGACTCTCACAGATGCTGCCATCTGGCAGGTATGCTGGTGATATCTATGTGTGGTGATTCACCCTCATTTTCCATAGCATTCAACCAAGAGTCTCTGTTTCTGGGACCTATGACCTAAGGGAGATTTCCAAAGGACTAGGTGTGACTGATGGACTCATTAATCATGCTGATGCACCTGCTGAGAGCTGAATGCCTTGAAAATGGTCGTTTACGGGTCTGTTGTAACTGCTGGTCCTAACCTTGCCTAGGACAAAACTTGGGCCAGGGTGACTGGAGCTGGTTCGTGGGAGTGCTGAGCAGGGACAGGAGCGACTTTCTACACTCTGCCTGACACACTGAGTGCTGCTGCATGTCCTGGAAGAAACCAGAGAAATCACTGCAGAAGCTCTGCTGTTTCCAGCAGTTCCTTCCTGAGAACAGTAGACTGGACTGAAACAGTCATGATATCTATGTAGGCAGGCCCAGACTTGAGAAAAATAGCTTGTCTTTGCTAGAGACAAGCAACAGCATATTTACTGCCTCTGAACCTTGGCCATTCTACATAATACTGCAATAAACTTTCTGGGTACTTGCACACATCATGAAAAGAAAAACCAGCTTCTTTGCAGAAATACGTTCTGAACAACTCTGCCACTATCTTGTAAAGAGATAGTAGTTACATAGCAATAACTATGGTGGGTAGATTCCTATGTGTAGATAAATTGCAGATTTACTCCAGATGAAATCACCAACATTCAATGGAAATAATGAGTCATTGCTAATTAGGCTGAGTGCCATGCATCTCATCCTTAAATACCCTTTTAAATACGAAAATTGTGCCTGTTTCTCTCCCCTCAGAGCCCCATGCACTGGCATCATTTTGCCTGCATGCCGGGAAGATAGACTTCTAATGTTTGATGTCCAGAAAAAAACTGCTTACTCAATCTTTGCTTTGCAAATAAATCTTATTTGCTCTGTTTAATATTTACCAATGGATATTAACTTAATATTACCCAGCAAAATGAAGAATAAGCAAGAAGCACTGTGGATGAGAGGCCCAGCTCTGTAAGTAACATATTATACTCTCTTAGAAGCCTGAATTCATGTTGCCTGTAATCTCTGATGTTTATTTCACAATATTTAATTCCGAGATTAATGTATTTTCTACAGTAATTGGAAATTATTTTAGCTTCTGGAAGCATGTTCTAAATGTTGGAAACAGGATTCAGTCAGTGATCCATCTCCTAGATATCATGCCAGGATGACTGGGAGATGAGGTCCAAAATGAGTACTCAACAGTAAATATCAAGGTGAAGAAAAAACCCTTGTCTCTGCTCCAAGAGAAGTAACTTTAGTTGTGATCTCAGTGTACTGACTACTCCAGGCTGATGCAGGGCTAATGGAGTAGCATCCTTGTACCTCCAGTGTGCTTAAACACCAGGCTACATTCAGCCAAGCGGCCTGGAAGAGAAATTAGTCTCTCTCAAAAGCAGATTTGAGGAATTATGAAAAGAGTACTTATCAGACCAAAATGAATTACTTCTATTTAGAATGCTTTCTTTTTTTCAGTGTCAATGTTTTCATCCAGCATTTTAGAAATGCTGAGCACAGCTCCTGTACTCAGCACTCCCACAGCTTACATCTCCAGTTTTTTACACTGGGCAGCTAGAAAAGAGGGAAACCAGAATTAATAACTCCCCATGAAAATTTGATGTAAGACCTAAACCTGGCATTAGACACACAGCTTGAGGCAGACCCTGGGGCAGAATCCCACGCTCCAGAATAAGTATACAGCTGTTATGAACAACATTCAGATCATCTGTTTTACTGCAGCCCAAACTGCCTACTTCATGTTTTTGAGTATTTGTCATTTGAGATAACTTAGGTGAGGCAACCTAGGGATAATGCTCTTCTATAGTATGGTTCTTCACTTGAAAAGGGCAGAAGATAGACTGGGATTACATAAAATATGCTTACATCAGTTAAAGGAAGAGGAAAGGTCTTTGAATAGTACATACACAGCAAGACAGATTCCACTAGAGCTTTTCTTAAGCTCTTGAGTTTGGGGCTTTGCAATCTTATGGATATTTTATGTGCAGTAGAGGGAGTCAATAAACCTTGATTTATCCTCAATTTTCTAAAACATTTAAAGTAATTTTTTGAAATAATATGCTTCTTGATTTCAGAGCTGCTACACAAGACACAGAAAGATATACATAGTTTAAGAGGTGAGTATTTAGATGCATTTTATTCTCAGCTGTAACTGACATTATATCGGTATCACCGCAGTGCTTGAAAACCCACGTAATAACAAGGCCATGGGTACCTTGTCCTGGGTTCAGCTGTAGCAGTCACTTTTTCTCCTTCCTAGTAGCTGGTGCAGTGCTGTGTTTCCACTTTAGTCTGAGAACAATGCTGATAACACACCAGTGTTTTAGTTGTTGCTAAGTAATGCTTACTCTGAGCGAGCAAACAGTTCTGGTGAGCAAACAGCTGTGTGGTTCTGAGTTACTGGCTGGGCTTAAACCACAACAGTACCACATAAACATATCAGCAAAAGTTGGCTCTTCTGACAAAATGCTTACCAAATACATGGCGGTCAATAGGTGAACTCAGCCATGCACCCCAAGGCTCTTAGGAGTGCAGTGAGGCCACACTGGTCAAAGGCAAGAACTATTTCAGTCATAATGCCTCATGAAAGCCTAAACATCAATTCTTTGCTGGTAATGTCATATTAAGATCTTCCTTCTTTTGCTTGTTGGTCAAATATTGAAAGAACTGAGTAGAAATACTTTCCAGAAGGCCAAGTAGAAGAGTAATCCTAAAGACTGGCATCTGAAAATCAGTATCTAGAATACAGAAATTATTTTTATGCAGGAAAGATAAAGATAAAATTTTCTAGATCTAAAAGTTGCTCTATTATTTCTTAATAGAACTGCTCAGAAGAAAGATGAAGTCCGCATTGTATTTGTGTTTGTCGCTTCTTGCACTTCAAGTCCAGGGTCAATATGCCTTCAATCTCAGTGATGAGCAGCAGAAACAAAAAATACCCTATTCCCCAGACCATTCTCAGGCAGAAAGTGAAAACTTGGCTCATGTGAAGATAGCCCCCAGCAATGCTGATTTTGCATTCAGGTTTTACAAGCAGGCCAGAGAGGAGGCGGGCAACAAGAACATTTTCTTCTCTCCTTTGAGCATCTCCACTGCCTTTGCAATGCTCTCACTGGGGGCCAGATCAAACACGCTGACTCAGCTGCACAAAGGCCTCGCCTTCAACTTGACAGAGATGGAGGAGCCAGAGATCCATACAGGATTTCAACATGTCCTCCAGCTGCTGAACGACCCTCACCGAGAAGTCCAGTTGAACATGGGCAATGCCTTGTTTATAAGTGACCAACTGAAACTGCTCCAAAAATTTTTAGATGATGTCACATATTTTTATTATTCTGAAGCTATTTCTAGTAACCTGCAGAATTCTCTGGAGGCTGTAAAGGAAATCAATAAGTACATAGAAACAAAAACCCATGGGAAAATTGTTGATTTACTCAAGAGTCTTGATTCAGACACTATGATGGTTCTAGTTAACTACATTTTCTTTAAAGGTGAGTGGCAAACATGGGTAGCAGTTATACACATAATCTCTGGATGTCTTATCCAGATCTAAAAAACATAGCTTTTTTCACACTGTGAGCCTATGCTATATGTGTTTCTACTTAAAAATGACATAAGGAAAAATTTGAAAGCCAGGTATGAAGGCTCATTTTCTATATAATTAGAAAGAAAAAAAGAATATTAATTGAAAAAATAATCAATATCATATCGATATCAAACCAATAATCAATATCATATCAATTTTAAGCCAGGTTCAGAGCTGAAAACAATCAGAAAGGAAGGATGAGCTTGACAATTTATGACCATCTGTTGATAGGCACAAGTGTTCAGCTGTGCAGGACATGGGCAAACAAGAATGACGCTTATATGAAAGGAATAAGGTTGAAGCCTGTACAGTGGGAGTCTGTGGAAGATTTACCATTGCCTTAGCAGGAAAAGGCTCAGGTCTTTTCCATGGCAACCCTCAGCTTGTATTTCTCTTGTGTAATTTTTATTAGAGCCATTGAAATGACATAAAGCTTCTTTCTATGGCAAAGGAACAAGCATCCTTAAACAAGATGGGCTTTTTGCCTTTACATTTCAAATAAAGTAATTTAAGCATCAACTAATGTGACATGCTTTTATTAGTCCCTTTTTCATTTTACTCAAGTCTATATTCATTCTTTTGTCAAAAGGCTACTGGGAAAAACCTTTCAACAGTTTGTACACCAGAGATGATGACTTCTTTTTGGATGCCAAGAATTCTGTTAAGGCCAAAATGATGCATCAAAAAAAAAACTTTAACATCCACAGGGATGAGAATTTGTCTTGCTGGATAGTAGAAATCCCATACAAAGGAAGTGCTACTTCATTGTTCATTCTGCCTGATGAAGGGACAATGCAGCAAGTGGAGGATGCTCTGCTAAAAGAAACAGTGTATAACTGGATGCAATCACTTGAAAGCAGGTGATCTTTTAACTGTTGCTTTTTTAAAATGTTGAACAGGCCATAACTGCTCATCCAGGCAAGGTAAAGCTTAGGATGCCACAATGAGTTGCTAAACACATTGTTCTAAGGAACAAGCACTGCATGGTTTCTTTAACTCAAACAAGTTATTGGATGATTTTGCACCTAGAGGCAACACTCTCCTCAGCTTCCCCAGTCACAGCAGTGGAAGTGTTATCAGCTGTGATGATCCCCCTCCTCATACACAGGTACATTACCCTTGGGAGCCTGTCTAGAGTAGGAAGAATCCAGCTAAAAAGAATATAAATTTCTTTCTCTCTAGTCTGAACAATACCTTCCAGCTAGTCACTTTCATTAACCAGCACTCTCTCCCTGCACCACTGATCAGACTGCAGCTGGTGGGACAGGTACCTCAATTTCTGTTTCTGTAACATAGGATTTATCACTGTCTTAGAAAGCCAAGCCTTAGCTCCCTAGGTATTTGGAATAGGTATATACCTGCAACAGCTATTGAAGGGACAGCATTGAAGAATCTTGAAATAATAAATTCATATTTTTTGTTCATTTTTGAAAAGAAAAATCTACCTGGACCTTCCAAAATTCTCCATCTCCAGCACCTATGATGTCAAGAGCCTGTTTGAGAAAATGGGTGTGACAGAGCTGTTCAGTGACCAAGCTGATCTCTCTGGAGTGGCAGAAAAAACTCTTCTGAAGGTTTCCAAAGTAAGTATGCAAACAGAGATGGTAATCAAGAGATTTATCTGCCTTGCTTACACACAGGTTTTACCTCCATAAATAGGCTAATCCCACATCTGGAGTGTAGTCATGGCTTATTGACGTTAATAAAGGAAGGAAAATGTTAGGCATTAAATGGCTGTTACTCCTACAGTTTAATTAATATTAAATTGTTTACTGCACAGCAATCCTGCAAATTCACTTGAAAGTCTCTGAAGAAGAAAACAGATCTGGAAAGCAAAACAGAATAATTTCATAAAAAGATGGTGTAAAATAATTAATGCATGACAAGTGTCGTAGTTATGACATAAGTGTGGGAATAGTCATTCTTATCCTATGTTTACACCATTCATTACTGCACTACTACTGCCAAGTTGGATGGGGCTTTGTGCAACCTTGTCTAGTGGAAGGTGTCCCAGATTGTGGCAGGCGGGTACAACCAGATGATCTTTAAGGTCCCTTCCAACACAAACCAGTCTATGATTATTGAAACACCTCAGAATTTATATGGACAACAGACTTGTGGGTCAGGGATAGCCCCATTTCACAAACAAGATATTGAGACGCAGATAAGTAAAGTGATTTCCATAGTGTCCCTGGGAATATATGCCTTGTATCATGAGGGAATTGAGTCTTCCCCTCTATTCCACACTTGTGAAATCACTTCTGGAGTACTGCAAATCCAGCTTGGGGTTCCCCAATGCAAGGGAGATGGGGACATACTAAATTACAGTGAATGCAGTGGAGGCTGAGCAGGGTGGCTGTGTGGCTGGAGCATGGGATATATGAGGACAAGCTGAGTGACTTGAAGTTGCTCAGCCAGGAGAAGGGAGGTGAAGGAGGGTTCTTAGTGCTAGCTACAGGTACCTATTAGGAGGGTGTAAAGAAGATGGACACAGACTTTTGCAGGTTCACAGGGTTAGGATGAGAGACAAGACACATACAAGATAGAAAATAGGAAATTCTCATAGAATCACAGAATGGTTAGGGTTGGAAAGGACCTTAAGATCATCTAGTTCCAACCCCCCTGCCATAGGCAGGAAGGCCTCACTCTAGAATATCAGATATATGTAAAAAACCCCATGAAGGTGATTGAAAACTAGGACGGGTTACTTAAAAAGGCTGCGAATTTCCATCCTCAGAAATACTTAGACCCTGACTGGATGAGAGTTGATGCAGTGTAGGGTGGTTGGTTTCATTGGATGACCTCTAGAGGTCCTTCCAACATATATTATTCAATATTTTTTGTGATTCCTCATACTGAATAATACCTTATCTCGTCTCTAAACACCTGGATTACAGATATAGAACAAGTAAATAAAGGTAGGATAGAAGGACCACATGAGAGGAAATTTCGGATGTATTATTCACAATGAAGGAAAACCATAAAGGGCAGACTAAAGACAATGAAATAAGACCATGTGAAATCAGAAATATGTATCTGCTATACCTATCATAGAAAGCCCTATAAAGTCAAGTCATGTCAGTGGGCTCTGCTACAGAAAGACACTTATAAAGCTTGTCCCTATTGTGTTTTTGCATACGCAGAAATTGATGCAATACAAAAACTTTTTTCTTCTGTGTTAGATACTAAGGACAAAATCTTAGTCTGACAAACAACAGAACAATAAATATTATCTATGCTGCTCAGTATCTGCAAGCATCCAAAAGTACCTCTCAAAGTGCTAAAGCAAGCAAGTTTGTCTTCAGATGCTTCTCATTCTTCGGTACCTAGATTTTAATCGTTGCTTCTCTTGCAGGCAATTCACAAGGCCATGGTTCATGTTAGTGAGAACGGCACAGAGGCTGCTGCAGTGACCTTGATAGAAGTGGTACCATATTCTGCAGAGTTTCCTCCTCCTCCTCGCATCAGATTCAACAGGCCCTTCCTGATGATGATTATTGACAAAATCACCCATGGCATCCTTTTCATGGGGAAAATTGTGAACCCAGCTAAAGAAGACTAGGCCAGAGCACTTGTACCCACCAGTGCAGAGAAGAGACCTTGTGCGTACCCCAGACACTTTGCAAAAAGGGACTAGAATTGATCCACAATTAACATATAAATAAATGTTATATGAAGTTATTCTTTACTTAACAAACGGACAGTTGGGGAAAAGCATGAGTGAACCATATCTATAAAATGACCTAGGCCAAATACGCAGCCATAGGATCTTCAACAGACAAGCATTTCCTTACCTCACTCATCTCTGGTGCCACAGTCCCTTGCACACAGATAAACCTTCCTCCTCCTATATGAGAAACTCACTATGTCTTCCATTTTCTGCATATCAAGTCCTCAGTTCAGAAACCACAAATCTATCCCATTCAGCTGAGAAACCGTCTTTTCACTTCCTCTCATTCCACTGTGAATCTCAGAAGTGTCTTTTATTTTTGAAGTCCTTGCAGGGTTCAGTGGCTAAGAAAGGAAACAGAAACACAGACCTTTAGACACCCTTTTCACACACCTATAACACACCTAAAGGTTTGCTTAATGCAAAATATATTCTCTATAGACATCCCTTTGCGTTCAGATTCTAAAGAAAGAAAACCAGCAATGCTTGAAAAATGCTCCATGGAAAATCTTAGTCAGCTATACCTGTCTAACTCATTTTCCTTCTCAGGAAAATAAAATCAATTGTTTCAGCAGTGCTTGAAGGGGCAAACCTCAGCTGCTGGAGCCAAGCCAAGGACTTCAGCTCTCCGCAGAGCTGCCAAACTGCAAGTCTGTTTATCTGCAACTACTAATACAGCTTGCACAGTCATTGCTCCCCTGCTTTGGGAGTGGTGAGGTTTAGGTGAGCAGTTAACTGTGTGCTATTTGGGATATGTTAGAAGAAAGGCAAGAATGAGAGTAAGTAGGAAACTCTTCACATTACATCATTTATTCCCTCCCCATCTGCCCACTTCTGAAAAATGAAAATCAGGAACAACCCCAGTCTTTTTGATTAGTAGCAAATATTAGATATCTGAAACAGAAACCTTTGTAAAAATGATTATTTTTCTTATCAGAGCTATGGGATTTTATTATGGGGAAAAGTGCAAGTCCATTTGGTGCCCTATGGGTTAAAAGGAGTTATTTGAGGGTGGAAAAATTACTTCAGCTAAGATGATATTTGCAAGCTATGCTTTTGTATCTTCCCTACAACTGCAAATAAAAACCACTCAAAAAGGTTTTAAAAGGCAGGCCAGTGATTTCTCAAATAGGCAGTTAAGTTCAAAGACTTTCTTGAAGATTTATATGGGGTTTGGAAAGGGCCTTAAAATGCTGGGAACGAGTACAAGTGTTGAGCTGATTTGCTCAGGAATTTTAGCTCCGTTGTGAAATAAGATGCAGTATAGCAAGAACATGATGATTTAACAGAAAAAGTGAAAACTACAGATGTTCAGAAAGGCTGCCATAAAACTAAGGCAACAGATTGGCCCAGACATAGATACTCTAAATTAGCTTTGTCTGAAACTGAAATTCTACCAATCAGAAAACATATCACCTTGGGCCAAGACAACACCAGCAAACTGGAAAGCCTTTGCATTTTTGGGAGCAACATGGAAAGAAGAGGGTGGGAGAGTAAAATCTCTCTGAAGAGGACAAAGAACCCTTGGCCACACTTTGACATCCTGATGCTCCTCACACTTAAGACATACTGACCCAAGGGAGACTAAATTTGGAGCCAGCACATGGACTGGACTGCCAGTGTGCTGTGCCCATGTGTTATCAGGGGACAGCTAGCCTCAACTTCATCCTCCACCTGCACAGTACCTGCAGGCAGTTAGCGAAAAACCAAGGACATGGGTTTGATCCTCAATGACTTCCCTTGTTAACAAAAACAGCAGCATCTCCCCCAACCATGAGGAATACTGGACATGCAGGATCTGTAAACACAATGAGTAGTAAAACTAGATTGCATTAACTCTACAATGTGTTACCTCCATTTTGCACAGATTTCAACAGACAGGTCTCTCTGTGCCTTCATTAATCACCTTTCTCTGATACTTTTGGTGTCAAGGTCCTGTCTGGGAAAACAGGCATTACTGAATTGCTCAGAGACAGCAATGCTCTTGCTGGAGTCACAGGAAGCATGACTGGCACTACCTACCGTCAGCCCTAAGTGAGGATGGATATTAACTGAGCAGTGGTTATGTTTTGCATTTCCAAACAGTATGATCTTGTATCTAGCAAAATTAAGGTTAATGAGCAGCAGTAGGGAATGTTGTAGGCAACAAACTGGCATATTTGAAAAATAACACATTGCATTTCAAAGTTACTGTGAACTCTCTTGATTCCTCTGAAATGAGCCTATTGAAATAATAACCATAAATAGCCACCAAATTAGAAGTGTCAGAAAAAAAAAACAAAAACCCCAAAACAAATATGATTTGCCTTTGGCTAACATAAAATTGTATATTAGAAATGTACTACAACATCCTGTTACATTGGAGTCTTTTTCTATTTTAGGGTTTTTTTAAGTCTGGAGTCTTTTTCTATTTTAGGGGTTTTTTAAGTCCTCCTTTTCTGTAGGGTTACTGTAACTCTCAGTTTCCTAAGGTATCACCTGTACAACTGCTTTGTGAGGTCAGAAATGCATCTGGGAATCTCAGGTCCACACAGGCTACAGGAATTCCCTAAGACTGTGGAGAACTCTTACACACTCAACTTCCTTGCTTAGAGAATCAGGCACTGGGAGCCCACTTGAGTTATTTCTAATAACATCTGAGTTATTTCTAACAACACCTGGAGCTCTTTGTTGGTTGAGGAAGAATTCGTTATGAGCCCTTGGGAAAACTGCTGGGTTAGACAATAGCTTTTATATGCACAGTCAAGTGGATTTTCTTTCCAGCTATTTTTCTTTAAAGATATGACAGTGCAGGCAGTGCTGGGGCAGCTTGGAACAACGGGGTACCATGAAGTTTTCAGTCTTTTGAAACTGTAACTATCACTAGCTCAGATAATGTTTTCCATGAAATTTCTTAGTCCTCATTTGTATATCTGTGATTCTTTAGGCAAGTATATCACATTTACATCAAAATTGTGCATGCCTACATGTTGTGTGGAAGTCAGTTGGAACCGAAGATACGTATCAACTGCTGGTACTGCAGGTGGGATTGATTTTAGCATTTAAATATCCACATATTCTGTCTAATTCAAGAATACAGTCATTCTTTCCAAACCTCTGCAGGGTCTGTGGCATTCACTGCATGCAGAATGCCTTTACACTGCTCTTTGTTCAACTCTCATTCAAGAACAAAGTGCCTCAACCTGAGCACTATCTATTGTGTTCCGTGAGGGACAGTCTGCAACCCTGAACATTCACCTTACAACCTAAAAATAATCAATAGCTGAAGTGTTGTAGCTGTTCAGAAAGTGGTCAGCTGACCATGAAGCAGTTCACATGGAAGACACGGGCCCCTCACCAAAACAGCAGATGGCATTAGACCAAGCTTGACACGCTAGTTCCCCAAATGTCCCTTCTTCCCCACCTATAGCCCTGTTGCGGCCCACACGTGCACATGGGTGGGAATGGGAGAAAGCAGCATCAGGATTCATTCTCCCTGGCAGGATCACTTTTGAACAATTTGATTTCCCATCTTGCAGGCTGCTTGGTGTAAGGATTTTTGGTAGCCTACAAGGTAGGGGGTGAGTTGTCCTCTTGTAACTTTGAAATTAGCTGGATTACATCAACAATTCCAAATCAAAAAAAGGCATCTTTAATAAAAACTTTGAATGCCTGTCATTTTCCCATGTAGGTCCCTATTTCTTGCATTCCCTGTGCTAATACAGAAGGAAAGTAAATTAGATACAAGCTAAACATGATCAAGCTTAGCCATTGAACCACATGTTCTAAGGGTTCAGGGGAAGAATTCTCAGTTGCACCAAGGAAACAGAGGGTTTATTCATTTCTCTACACTTCTAAAAATGAGACAGTTTGATATGGAACTGATCTGAAACACATGCAAGGGCTTCAGTGTAACAACAGAAACAGTTTCCAAAAACAGTTTAGAAAACTAGCTCTCCTAAAACTTCAGACTTAAAGAAAATCAGTTTCCATTCATTTCTCATATTTGCCTTTCACCAGAAATATTACTAATTAATAAAACTTTCAGAGCACCAAGTAATTATGAGTACTGCTTAGTGAATCCATCCATCTGGTTCCAGGGTAGATATGCCATTGCAGAAATAAGATTTCCATGGTAAAAAAAAAATAACTATCTAACAGTGATTCATTGGTTATTTCCTAATTATTTATCTTTTGCTTCTTTTAGTTTCATTTAGTTTCATTCTCCACTGTTTCTCTAAAGCCTTATGAACAAAGAATTTCATTATAAAATGAATGATCGTGTTTGGCTTTGCCTGATGGCAAAAGATCAGTTAAAGTCCAAATGAAGACCAAACTGAGTAAAAATTACAGTGAGTTTCATGAGCACTGGGTGGCTGCCTGACTAGGTGGCAAAATCCCATATATGGGGTAAATCCCCTTTAGTTTATTTTACAGAAATGAAAATGAAAGAGGCAAAGAAGGCCCATTGGAATGAAAGGCTATATAAACAGAGAAAAAAAACATCGGAGTACAAATTTGTATCAGTTGCTATGTTTACATACACTTGAGGCCAGAAACCTATGCCTTGGCAATACAAATGTAGTCTAGCCTCTTCCTTTTCATACAATACTAAGGGGGCAATGCTTTCTCACCCTCCTTGGAAAAAGTCTTTTTGCCTCTAAAAGTCTACTCTGTAAGGGAGGATGAGGCTTTCACTGCTGTGAAGATGATCTTTGAATTAAACTTTTAAAGAAACAGACTCCACATAACACTTCTACTGCAGTAATAATTGACCTGCACTTGGACCAGAGCCGCTCACTCTGAGGTGATCACATTTGCCTATTCATGATACCCGTGCATTGGTGTGCTAACTGGTCAAAACATGCATGGAAGATCTGAGTAGCTGATCTGCAAATATTAAGGAACAGAGAGAGCCCTCACTGGCATCACATGCTAGAACAAACACATGGAAATTCCTGCTGGAGTTCAAGGCAAAAAGGCTGACTTTGTGGTGTCCTCAATACTTGTAATTGGCACTAGGAAGATGCATCTAGCAACTATTCCTTACATCTTAAGCTTCTGGTAGGGGAGAGTCAGGGCGCACAAATAGCACCTACAGGAGGAAGAGGGTTTTGTAGCAGAGGCAGCCCTGTGACCCCAAGGCAGTGCTCCTCAGGGAAACAAACTCTTCTCTTAGAACCAGGAATGAAAAGGAAATTAGATCTTCCCAACAGATTCTAGTGCAGTTTTTCAGGCTTTCTGGGGAAATCCTGAAGACCAAAAACCTAGGAAGCTACAGAGGGGTTTGAAGGGACAGTTCATATCCTTATTCCAAAAGCTTATTAGTAATTTCAGATAGACTCATTTCAGAGTCAAAGAAAGACATCCTTACCTAGTGTTGATGAGCTGCAACTCTGAATAACAACTCACTAAAAGCACCTTCTTTCAATTCTGAAACCTTTGCGTACCACTGCCCCTGATTTAAGAGAAAAATAAAAAACAACAAAAGAACCCCATATGCTGTACTCAGCCTTTGACTACACTATCTGTCTGTGCTACTAAAACTGGATTTGCCCATTTCCTTTCAGTGGAACGGATCTGCCAGCCACTGCCCAACATCTACTTCATCTTCTTCCCTGCTGCTGCACGGACTGACAGGTACAGCAGCAAGGGGAATAGGGACCTGCTAGTCACACTCCTTTTGATGTAGCCCAATGGACAGTTGGCTTTTGGGGCTGCAAGTGCACATTGCCAGGTGATGTTGAGCCTCTCATCAACCAACACACCCAAGTCCTTCTCGTGAGGGCTGCTCTCAATCCATCCTCCACCCAGCCTGTACTTGTGTTTGGGATTGTCCTAACCCAGGTGTAGGACCTTGTATTTGGTCTTTTTGAACTTCATGAGGATCACGCTGGCCCAGTTCTCAATCCTGTCAAGGTCCCAACTTACACACCCAGCTTTTGGAAGATGGTGGCATGGAGGTGACTGGAGATGGCAAGCTAAAAGGCACATCTGGAAGTCATTACCAGTGGTCCCATCGGGTTCACTTTGTGAAAGATCTGGTGCTCAGATCTTTTTAGCTGCTTCTAAATCTGGCCATTTGTTGCAGAAATTATTCCTGCTCTGGCTGGTTATTTCCAGTCCAAGGAGAAAGGTCAGAGCAACAGAGCTCTGGGTTCTTCATATTCCCTCAGCTGTGGAACAGTGTTATTAACCCAAACTATACCATAAATATTAAACGGACCAGAGACAGATAATCATTCCCGAGGAACAGCAAATAATGTAGATATTGCTTGTGTTCCTTTTTTCACAAATGCTGAAGGAAGTCTACTCTACTTAAAGGGAGGTCAGCTGCATGATGAAGAGGAAAGAGCCTCTGACAGGGTGAAATCCTCCTGTCAAAACTTGTCTTCATCCAAACATGCTGTGTCAGGTTGCCCAGAGCAGCTCCTGAAGCTTTTGCTGAATCTACTGAATAGTTTCTCCCCAAATATTTTTCAGATGAAAAATTAAAGCATTTACAGTTTCTGAACCTGAGAAGTATTTAACAAAGATATTCTTTTAAATTTTGCCTGACTCTTATAACACCTCCCCTAGCTCAGTAACGCACAACTTTTCAGCTGAGGTCAGACAAGGCATGCTGATGACTTGGAGAAGCTTTCAGGTCATCTACTGAGAAAATGAAGAGTGGTTTCCTGAGGATGTTTTTCATTCAAAGTGCAAATTTGAAACTGGATGCTAGCACTGCATGGTGTTTCATTAACTCAGGGGCAGATCTGGGGATGAGATTGGTGGGGATTAACAAAGGGTGTGGAGGACTATGAACAGGCATCAACGTGCCTGCAAGGGGAAAGGCTCTCTTCCCACACACACTCACTTCAGCAGCAGCTCCTGGTGACTGAAACTCCTGAATGCCATGAAAGCAGAAGAAACAGATTACACACAAGATGCACGGAAAATACTGGTAATCAATGAAATATTATGAAGAGTGTTGCCTCTTAAGAAACATGTCTGAGTTTTGCTTTTTTCCTGTTTTGTTCAGATGTGTTTGAGGAGAACAATATTGATGGGTGTGAGACAGCAGCTCATCCAAAGTCTGAGATGAAAATCAATAACCTTAGCCAGAGGAGGCCCTGCATCTTTTGGACTCAGGTAGTATAAGCAGAGGAGAGTGATCTAGCAATGTGAAATGTGCAGTTATTTGCTCAATAAATTGAATTCACATTTGCAAAAGCAGTACAGGAAGAATGCTGTGGCTCTGGCCAGGATCAAGAATGGTAATTTTCAGTAAATTAGAGCTGGATGGAAACCAACAAGAAACCACAGGTAGCCTAGGAGATGATGAACTGCAATGTGGAATCTGCTGGTGTCTAAAGCACATAATTTATAGCCTCTTTTGTCCTTAGACTTGAAACATAACACTTTGTTATAGATCCCAACTCCTCCCTAGTAATGACCAGCTGTTAGTGTTTCTGCAGTTGGTGAGTTGTGAGCAACAGAGAGAAGGAAGAACCAGTGGGATTTTAGTTCATGCCACGCTGCCTTGCCTTAGTAGTAAAAGCATGTTGAACCCCTGGTGACTTCTTAGCATTTATCATGATCAGTACAGATAGCAGCATGGATGTCTATTGGTGATTCTATTTATCCATCCTATACTGTTTTCTACTTCTGCCTATGCATAAAGCAAACCACAAGGGGCAGGGACTGAGTTACAGACAGTAATATTGTTTAGAGCATCTCAGTGGATGGACACCTGCAGTGACTCCTAAAACCGCATCTTCAGTACTGCATTCAGCTCTGAGGCCCTCAACCTCTTATATGAAGATAAGCTTAGAGAGCTGGTCTTGCTCAGCCTGGAGAAGAGTAGCCTCTGGGCAGACCTTACAGCAGCCTTCCAGTATCCAAAGGGGGCCTACAAGAAATCTGGAGAGGGACTTATTACAAGGGTATGTAGAGATAGGATAAGCGGGAATGGCTTTAATCTGAAAGAGGGTAAATTTCATTTTAAAACAATTTAGTGCAAACAACGTTGTAAACTGTGAAGACATAATTACACTATTTTAAAATTATTGAAAAATTCACTGAAGAGCTATTGAAGAACGCATGGGCATTTCACTGTCAGAGACTTGCACAATAAGACCCAGCAGGGGATTATGACTAGGGGCTTCCCAAAAGAATTCATAACTCACGGTCACCATGGAGATTTTAGAGCTGTATTGCACACATCTGATAGAATTAGAATTAAATTGTTATATACCACACATGTAGCTGAATACAGTATTTAAAATGTACCACAAATAACTACAAATGTTCCAGATAGTACTTCTGGTCAGAAGCAAGAATGTAGAACAAATGCAAAGGTAATGGCAAAATATTATTTAATTATGATAAAGAAGATGATTATAAACTGCACCTGCTTAATTTTTAATTTTTTTTGCAAAGTGCTTGAGTGTTTCTGACCCTGCAGAAAGCATGCCACAATGGAGAAGCATTTAAACTTGTGTAATCCTCCCAAATACGAAAGTGAAATCTCTAAATGAAGTCCAAATGCCAATAAAAATACCAGGGGACAAGTGAAAAAGTTTTAGGCTGGAGCAATCTTATCAGCAAAATCAATATGATTACATCAAAATATATATTTTTAACATCTACAGGTATAAGCTGGCAGAGATTTCACTCAGGAAAATCAAACCTTCTGCATCCATGTGATCAAGTGCAGTGTATTCTTTGAGCTGTGGTAACCAGATGAGCTCTTGCATCACTCACACTGCTGCCAGGGCACAGCAGCTTCCCTGGGCCCTTTCTGAGAATAGGTTATCTCCAGGCATCAGAAAGCACCACAGACTAGCCAAAACATAGACAGGGAGTCATAGCTCCCCAGTAAGCCATGAACAGTCCACACTGAAATGAAGACTTTTCCTTGGTCTGTGCAAAAAAACCCCTCAATTTCCTATTCTGGCAAAGATTAAATGGCTTTTTCAGTACACACTACTAACATGAAATACACATTTCCTGACTCTTCTTTCAGTTTTCATTCTGGAGAGAAAGTGCATAAAGCTGACACTTTTGGAGATTAAGACAAAAATCTAAATGCTAAACACATAAGCTTTTCAATCTTCAATTGCCAGAAGCCAACTGGAGAAAAACTTTGGTGAACTCCCTGAGGAGGTGGATGTTCCTGCAGATCTCCAAACAAGTGTATTATCTGTGGGTGAGGAATGTATTATGAACACCCTGGGTGAGGGTGGGCAGCTGCTGGGCCTTCCTCGGTTATCTTCCCTGGGAAATGCCAGCGGGTTTTTCACCCCGCCTGATAACGCACAAATGAATAAAGGAGATGGAAGATAACCTCTCAGAAGAAATTCTGAGCCATGGGGAAAAACTATTTCACAAGTAGCCCTTCAGCCCTTTGTCTGTGGATATTTTAGATGGGGATAAACCACTTGATTTATGCACCATAGTTTACTTTTCCCTTGACTGGAGGATTAAAGCAGTAAACAAAGCAAACAATCAGAAATGCCAGATACCTTTAGGTCAGGAATAACAGGCTACGTAGACACTCGTTTACCACTGATTCATTGATTACAGTGGATCAGTAAATCATGTTCACACCAACAACAGAAGGTGGCTATTAAGGTGTATTTCTACAGTGGTTAATCTGCTGCTAATTAAAAGCTTTCAGTTGGAGGGGTTAACACTGCCAGCATTGATTATAATGAGTTCTACATAAACAGACACTACTTTGTCTTTAAGCTTGTGTGTAATTCCTACTCAAGCAGTAGTTTGGGGAAGTGGTGAGAAAAAGTCTGTATGTGGGGGTCACCATTACATGCATTTCCCTCCATTTAAAGCTTCCCCCAGCTCCCCACCTCAGTTATGGATGCCCCATAGCCCCTTTGAGCTCCTTAGGTCTCTTCCAGCTCTTGCAAAGCGGCAGACATGACTGTGTGCTTCTAAGTGAAAACAAGCCAACCTTACACAGAAAAACACAAAAAAATATCCCACCCAAAACTAAAAAGTACATTTTCATATCACTGGAAAAAGATAAAATTTGCTTGGTTGGTTGGGTGGGGGGTTTTTTAAGAGGAAAAAATAAAGTTAGGGAATTATAAGACACTCAGCCCAACTCCAGTTCTTGGAAAAATGTTGGAAATTTTAGTAAAGCATCTAGAAAATAACAAGACTATGAATAACAAGAAAAAAAAAGCAGGATGACAAAATGAAAATGGTTTTGTCAAAAGCAACCTGCATCAGACCAACTTAATCCCCTCCAATGGCAGAGTAACATACCATGTCATTAGGAAATAGTTGAGCTAAAGTGCAGCTTAGCTAAGCAATAGCTAAGCTTTTTTTAGGTTTAGTAAGGCATTATTGTCTTAGATGACATTCTTACGTAAGGTACAGAAATATTCTCTAGAAGACTGGTGCAAGGTAGGTTTTAGTGATCCGGCATTAAGGAGAAATCGGGTTTTCTCAGGGGCATGCTCTGGGTGTAGGCTGATTCAGTATTTTCATTATCACTGGTATAAAGACAGCAGGTATGACAGGAGGGGGAGGCAAAGTGCAGCCCAGGGGCAGGATGCAGCAGCAAGGTACAGGAACAGGGAGGCTCCACTTCTGCCTCTGGAGAAATGTAATGTCAAATCAGTGCCAGCAGAGCAGGACTCCAGCTCTCTGGTCAAACAGCTCAGCACTGCCAACTTCATCCTGGCATTTCCTAATTGCAGGAGGAGTTTGCAGTTAATATGACCCTCCGAGGTACCTGGCATGTGAATGCCCATCCAAGAGTCCCAGATTTTACCACATGCAGTATCCCACAATACCTATTTCTGAAGTGTTTAAGTACATAATAATCACTACAGATGGTGGATGAGACAATGAATGAGATTCTGGGGGAAGAGAAAATAATTCAAATGCTGGAGCAATCAGCAACCACAGGTGATGGTCGACTTAAGACTTAACAGGGTTTAAAATCAAGCCAAACTAAAAGCTAGTTTTCAGTCTGCTAGGTACTTCAGTAAGTGGCCAGTCTCCAATTTCCTAGCCATTTCAGAAAGATTTAAATGCATCTTGGCAGGGGTGATGTGCTTTTTAAGGAGGGATTTGAAAGAAGAAAGTGTTCCCATGGGGCATGTGCAGAAGTTGGCACCCCCCGGGGCAGCTTCCAGGGTTTGAATCTCTATGGATCGTCTGTCTCACAGCACAGGGCAAGAGGTGTGCAGACATTTTAAACCTGCAGAAACCTAAGGCTTTTCTTTCGTGAAAAAACCAAGCATTATATAAATAAAGATCTAACACTGAGTATGTTCAGACAGCATAATTTTAGAGCATAAAAGCAACAGGTTCACTGAATTTTCCACTTCCCGATGGCTCTTCAGAGGGAACAACTGCAAATAGATACAAAGAGGACTGAAATTTTCCCAGATAAAAGGTAGAGAACTGTCAAAATTTGTTCTCAGACCCACTCACATGTATTGTTTATCCATGGCATAAGCAAACAGAACATCAGTCTACTCAGATAATGAAGAAAATGTAAATGTCCAAAACAAACTAGCATGCATTTGAACATTTTCCAAACCCTTTTCTTCTGTGCTAAAGGCTTTTGTCAATAATCAGAGACAGTTCTCACTGCAATCACACAGGTTCACCTTTGGTGATGCTTTATCTTGTCCTGAAGCTAGACAGCAAAGAATCAGACCTATCGAGACACCCGTAGTCATGCTTTTTGCATCTTTAAGGAAGCAAATGGAGTTAAACTCAACTGCTTGAATGCTCCACTAAGGACATATCTGAAAACTTAACTTCTTAATAGAGATACATGAAGCAAAATGACATCACCTTTAGCAGCAACTTACTTCTAATTTTGAAATCTCCCATTTGAGTTTTCCTGTTCCAAGGTTCACCATTTTCCTTTTCTCCTCGCACACAGGTTTTTAAAAGCATGTCATTATCAGGTATAATTGCAGGCAGGTTAGAGAAATCAAGGCAGCTAGGTGGATGCCTGCTGAGATCATGACCCGTGTTGGAAGCTTTCAAAGTCTCTGGGGAGAAAAGCACAGTCCTGTGCTCTGCTGCAAGCCTGAGCCCAGGCGGCATCCTGAAGGGGTGCATGCCACCTGCCATGGCTCTGGCATGCCAGGAGCTCAGCAGATGGTCCACCAGATTTGTTTGTTCCCAGCATGCATACTGTGTGCTGTGCTCTGGCAGAGCCTGTGTCTGGGCAGCTGGGAGGGGTGCTGTCTGCTTGCCCCATGCTGGCTCCACTGGGGCATGCCAGAGGACAAGGGAGATGACACCTTCACAGGGGGGCTGTTTCAGGGAAAAGCCTCTGGAGTCATGCGGTGAGAAGCAGAGGGAGGTTTCGGGGCTGGGTGAGGTGCAAACCTGCAGTGTGAGTGGACACAGAGACTCCTGAGAGCATGCTTTCACAGTCATTTTTATTAGAAAAGGAGAATCGTTTTGGTTGGAAGGCACCTCTGGAGGCCATCCAATCCTACCACCTGCTCACAGCAGCACCAGCCCAGGATCTAGCTCAGATTGCTCAGGGCCATGCCCAGCCAGGTTTTGTACGGCTTCAAGGACAACAATTTCACATCCTCATACAGTGACCTGCTCTTGTGTTTCACCTCCTCATTTGCTTTTACCTTGCTGCAGCTGGCGTCCCCTGCCTTGCACGCTATGACTGTGCACTTCTGGCTCCATCTTTTCTTTAATTTAGCCCATTATGCAAGGGAGGACAGTGGGTACAGACTCCCCATTCGCCTTCTCTTCTCCAAGCTGAACAAGCACTGTTCTGTTGGCAGGCAGGATATGCAACAAAATGACCATTGGGTAGCTGTGCAACATGCACAGTTTATTAAGCAAGCACACTGAAGTGAATAAGCACTCCAAGGTGAGTTGTGTATATATCTCTATACATAGTAAATTAGTACAATAAGGCAAATCAGAGATCTATATATATAAAATACAGTGGAAAATTAGCAATATCAAATCATTACTGCATAAAGAGAACAGAGATTAAGAAGAAATACATCAGCAATTACCACCGAATCATCATCCAGCCCCACACTTCAAGATGGGAAGCCCTGTTGCAGCTGATGCCAGGAGTTTCAGGTAACTGGGAAAGTTCCTATATGGCGCGCCCATATAGGTGAGGCTTCAGATCTGGCCACAAGAGGGTCCTGCTTTTATACCCTTAGAAAAACAAACGGCTTTATGCCAGGTCTGTGGTTGTTTACTTGTGGGGCCATGCAGTTTCTCACGGTCTCACTGTTGTCTATGCTGAGAGCATTGGCAGCTGGTGCCAGCCTGCTGAGGCCAAGCATGAAGGTCATAGAACAGCTGCATACCTATTCTTTCCTACCTCCTTAAGGCAAAGAGTCACAATGAGCATAAACATATATACCTTACAGAATACACTTTGGCAGAAACATACTCTGTTATGTCTCTCAGTCATGAGTGGGAATTAACTCTCAGCTAGATTCCCATCCATTACAAACCCAGGTGTCATGGCCTCTCTCGACTTGTCCTGGGCCCTAGCCCCCTGACCCTCCTGGAGAGATGGTAGGGATGCACAAGGATGAGATACCTCCGGCAGTGGCATCCTGCACTTTGCTCAGGTTGAAGCACTTATGAGACCACAGCCTGAGAAAAGGAGGAAGTGGATTCAAGGCCAAATTTTGGGAGTGATGGAAAAAAAGAACCTTCTTGAACCCAGAGGGTCTTAATACCTTGCAGAAAGAAACTAATGGTAGAGTGAAAGCAAGGGACTCACTGGGGTGGCTCAGGGGACAGTGCTGTGTGTGCTTTCCTTTACTGAGGATGGAATTAACTCCCCTTTGAAGTGAGCCTGGACCTACTGTGCAGAGCTGGAAAGGAGCAAGAAAAATGTACAGCATGAAATCCAGGGAGAAGCAACTTAAAGGTGAAGGCTTCCCGTATCTTCGCTTGGAAGGACTAGAGCAGACAATTGACACACTTCTACCTGATCTGTATTGGCGCTGTGGGTAACTTGTGGGTCACTGCTGAAATGTTCATGTAATTACGAGTGCTTTTCCCCTTGAAACACAGTGAGAAACAGAGCTCCACAAATTAAAAATAAACTGGCAGCAGAGAGAAAGATACAGCCTTTACCAGCTCCACACCGACATTTAATCTCAGCACTACTGTAGGAGGGATTCATGTGCTCTCTGTACTCCAGAGGGCATCATCAGAACAACAACAACCCATCATGTTTTAATATGGCTTTCAGGGTAATTAGCTAAATATTTAATAAAGATGAAAGTGTTTCTTTGCCAGAGAAGCAAGCATACTGTTCTTCTAAATTAAATAATTAATTCTTTTTTTGGACTACAGCCAGCCTGTTTCCAAGGGAATTCATGCTCGATGACTTGTTAATGTTGCCGATTTACTGAAAATGAAAAAGTATTAGGATCTTGCAGTAGTAGTAGTAATAATAATAATAATGTTAAAAACCCCCAGTAACTTGGGGTTCAAAGCAATGACACCTAATGTTCCAGACAAAGAGGAGTGAATAGAGGGATTCCTTACAGCAGTTGCTAACAAATTGTCTTTTAGAATACCAGCGTAGAGCCTACATAAGCCCTCTGCATGCACAAAAAGGTAGCTGCAAGTTCATATGCAACAAATTCTGCTACCAAATATTCAAACAGAGTCTCTGCAAATTTCAGGATAATTTACGTGATTGGCTGAAACTGATGTATACATGAAGGAAAAGAAATTGGGTATCACATTGCTTATGACATTGGACCTTGATATGGATTAGATTTGATTTTATTAATTTTCCGTTTTGCACTCCCATAGAAGCATCAGCAGATAAAGGTCACTTTCAATTGCAAGACTGAACTGCTCTTAAACAAAGCCCTGTTAAGTCAGTTAGTTTCCTTAACTTTTCTCAGTAACTTTAATCGTAGCTGCACTTTTTGTCTTTAATTTTGTTCTCACCTGTCTCTCAGTGTGTATATCATTCATCTTAGTCTGCACGTGTTGTAGGTAAGGCTCTGTAACTTCAGAAGCTTTTCATTTGTTACTTTAAAAAGCAGCAGGCTGCATGTGTCCAGCTGCTGTTTTACCAGCTGGTAAACAATTCGAACACATATTCTAGCAGCCTGGATCAAAACTCTCACTGAACTTCTCTGCTTACCTTTGCATGGGTACTGGCTGGACAGTGACCTGTGAGCTTTTTATAGGCCCTCAGTTATACCCATATTAGCACAGCCCCTGTGGTTGCCCCTCTGTGGGTGCTGCAGGAGCACAACTTCGTACATGGAGTTTGGCTATAAGGAAGGAGCATGTAAAGCACAGGTGGCATGACCACATGGGTCCGCCTCTGCTTGAAAGCATGCTGTGGTTCACCAATCCGACACTGCTTTACCTGCATTTCAGCAGTGGCTGCACCTAGTGCCAGCCCACACACATAGCACAGTGCCCTTCAACCAGTAGCCCGGTTTGTCTTTCAATCCATGCTGCATGAGGTACCAGGTAAACACCAGTCTGGCTGGGTGTGCTGAGTACCCTGGGCTCCTGAGTGCCCATCTCTGCCATTATGTCTCCTATAGCAACCCTCTGTCACTTAAAACATCGGTACTACTGCTTTAAGTTTACCAGTGGTATCCCCAGAAATTGGCCTTTACTAATGGCAATGTAGATAATTAAGAATAGTGGGTTACTTAAACAAATATACCATATAAAAGCTATTAAAAATCTGGTGTAGAGAAAGCAAAATATCTCTGTGCAAAATACTATGATGAGGTCTGGCTGCAGCATGCATCCAGCTGTCTTTTCCTTAGGCTTTTGTCTAGTATTATGTATGTGTTCAATTTTAGTAATTTCGGTATGAATTCATGCAGTTCACAGAAGTTAATGAAGCATGTGAAGTATTTGCTAGAGTGAGGGGCTGGATTCCCAGCAGGAGAATCTGCAGAAATGCAAAAGGGCTCTTACAACTGTTTAAGCAAAAGCTGGGTTTGGTGATGCACGTACAGCAAAAATCAGGTGCCTCCCCCAAAAAATTGTCTTCACTGTTTACTCTGCACCATTCCTAAAGTAATAACACTTGTCTGCCCTGGTTAATGTTTTCTAGAGGACGCTTTGCTTTCATAATGCTATTTAACAGTATAAATAAGAGAGGGAACTGCAGAGTAGTCCTAGTGAAGACAGCAGGATCCTTGGAAGCTGCTGTAAGTAGTGATTGTTTTTTTGTTTCCTATAGAGACTTCAAGAGTGTATCCTCTTGTTGCATGCAATTGATTTTAAATCTTTCTCGGGGTTGTATCTTACATTGAAATCTGTCTTAGCAGTTGCTCCTGTGATGAAGAAGTTTTGATAGGGTCAGATGGATATAAAGAACATAGGCATCACAATTTAGGCATGGAGTTGCCTGCGCATTGCCAAGTGGCTGTCAGGAGGAGTAGGAATCTAAAAGCCAGAGTGGGGTGTCTAGCTGCATTGCAGGGAAGCCAGGTGATCTCTAGAGCCAGAAAATCCTAAGTATCTAAAAGCGGGTCTTTGCCATATATACCTCCTGCTAAAGGAAATAGACTCTGCTCCGTTAAAAGCCTGAGGAAGGGTGCTTAAAGCTTTTTTTTCTTTTTTTTTTTTTTTTAAGATATTGGTAATTCCTTTTAAGTAATTCTGGTGATTTTTATATTCAAGGTCTTAAAAAAATATCTTTGCTTAGGGAATGGGTTATATAAGGTGTGCTTCCCTTTTGCATGAGACATTTCCTTATTGCTCTTAAGAATCATCAAATTACAGGATCATTGAGAAGGGAGAAAATGGTGTTGTCCACATGCTCAAAGGAGTGAAGATCACAGTGAGGTTAACATATGCATAGAGCCAGAGACTGGGCAGTGATCAGATGCACACTGGAAAGTAGAAACTGGGAGCCTGGTCTGATCTGTTCTTGGGACTGCTGCTGCTCTGTCCCACCCAACTGCCCTAACCACTGCACTGGTTCTGTTTTATCCTTTTTTTATCCTCTGGCCTCAGTGATGCTTCATCCTGAGCATGTGCAGTAACTGAGGTTTGACAGCAAATATTGATGGTGGCCTGGTAGAAGAGTGAAAGCGCACGTTTCCAGGTAAAGGAGGCCTAGAAGTGGGTGATGCCATTCTTGGAGGATGTGGTTCCCAAGTGAGATCTCCAATGCTAAGCTGTTTTACAGAAGATAGATAACACTTGGAAAAGCTCTGTGAACAGTCACATACAGTTCTAAATGATAGTGTAAACTTGGTTTCTGTGTTTCCACTGCAAAAGGAATTACTTTAGTGAAATAGCCACAGTTGTTTTATTCTCTGCACAATCCAATGTACTTGGCTTGTACTTGCAATCTTCTCAGAGCCTCAGGCACAGAGGCATCAAAACTCTGAATCTTAGGAGAAGTAAACGTCTAGCTGATCAGTCTGAGTGTGTCCATGCGCTGACAGTGGGGAATGCAGAGTCTGTGGTGCTCCTGTGAGTAGGTGGTTCTGGGCAGTAGGCTTCTGAGGTCATTTTCTCACACACAGATGTGGCCAGTCAAGTCTTTCTTTTGTGACTTTTGTGTGTATTTTGAGGTGATTTATTTTTTCAAATATTTTTTTGGGTATAGCCCTGAGTAGCTGAGATAAGGTCATCAGACACCCCTTGTGGTGATAGGACCATGTCTTGATGTGCCTGATACCCTCAGCAGGGCACCTTTCAGAAAGATTTCTCAGCTTTCCTCATTTAGAAGCAATCAGGAGGGAAGCAGCACCATCTGGTGAGCAAACAGCTTTTCTGTTCCATGCCTGCATCTGTTTCTGAGCAGTGTGAATTTTCATGTTGTCTGAAATGAGATTACCAGTGAGGTCCCCTTATGAGAATAGCATGGGATGACTATTCATCTCCTGGACTATTACAACGAACTCTAATGGCAGAAAATTGTCTTCAGAGTTGTCTCTTCAAATCACAGAGATAAAAATCAGTCCTAAAATGGATAAATAAGCTGTACCCACAAAGAAGCAAGTTCTGTCAGTCAGAAAAGTTAATCCAGCTCACTTCCAGGACTTCTGGTGAAGTTATCCTGGGTAACTTCAGCTAATCTCAGGTTTTTTCCATTTTCTTTCTAGGGTATACGATGCAAGGTAAGTACTGCCATTCTGGGTTGCATGGTAGGAGAGACTGTGTGATAGGGAACAGGTAATACATTCAACAAGTGCTATCACCAAACCTATTACAGATAAATTGCTTAAAGGAATACTGTCCTCCAGGTGTTAGCATGCTCTTGTGTTATTGTCTGGTTTGATTGAAAGCTCTTCATGAAACCAACCTTTTCTTAAATACCACAAATATATTGTAATTTTGTTACATAGACAAAGAGAATAAAAGAGATAGAGAGGTAAATGGATTTCCTTCTGGGGGTATTCAACAAGTCAGTGTAGATCTGGAATTAGGATTGAAGAGCTTTTCAATGCTACTCCAATGCTTATGGACAAACTGTTTCTCTGGAAATCATTTAGGTACAGGTCTTAAAATAGGAAGCTTCCTGCAAAATTAGCCCCTTCAGATAGGGAATTCCCTAAGAGCGTTTTAGCACAGGTTCTCAGCACTTTGCTTTTTAATATATTGTTAGCAAGTATGCTTGGTACAAAAATCCCTCAGTCATTAGAACCATGTGAGAATCTGCATCTCCTGCTTCATACTGAAAGGATCTCTGTTGTCAATGTATCACTGAGTGTTCACTTGCTAACCTAGAAGCTATAATACTATTAAATGCAATAGTAAATAGGAAGTTTGAAGTAACAATCTTCAATCATATTCTAAATTCCATTCTATATAATGCAAATTCTATTGTAAATGTACTTTTATGTTTCAAAGAAGGACCTAATAGAGTGGGCCACTTGTACCTTTAAGTCTTAAATAACAAAAACCTCTATAAACTGCAGCTGTTGAGTCTTTTATAATCTTAAGACTTTAAAATCAACCATTATCAAGATTTTTATGAGAGCTGACTCATGAGTCTTGACTGCGTGTGATTGGCCAGTACTGAGTAACGGATGATTCAGATTCAAATTGGATTTAATTATCTGTGAATTCAGAGCTGTAACAAAATGAAAATAATTCCATGAAAGTACATAAAGTAACCACAAAATGCAAACATGTCATAACTGCATAGAGGAAAAATATCAGGATAGGAAAAAAAACATTCAGAAGTCTGTAACCAGTAATTTACAGAGCCTTTACAGTAAAACCATGGTATATCCATTAGCCATGATTTTCAGGCCAGGTCAGTTAAATTCCATGTCTACTTTGCATTCCAAATAAATAGAAATTGGCAGTATATAGAAAAGTCCATCTATCTGCTGTGTTTTGTAATAAATAATAAATGTGATGAGATAGGGAACAGGTGGTGACTTATGTTTAAAATGAAATGTTTCATTCTTTAGTATTCATGTTATTCTTATTAAATTATGACTGCAGCTGAGTAAATAGTTCACAGTGAGTAATTTACCCAGAGGCAGCTTCTGAATCTGCCTGGGTATATTGAAATAGATTAGGCTCTGATGCTGTTTTTTGGAAGCTGCTTTCTTTTCAAAGTCTGACTAATATATTGTCTTACTGATAGCAGTTTTAAATATTCAGAACTGGAGCTCTTATGTTGAGTTACAAATAGCTAGATATATCAAAAATATCATTTCAGTGTCAAAATCAGAGGAGGCCAAACTATAATTTAAAACTACTGGGCAGAGTAATTGAAGAAAACGTAGTTACCAAGAACCCTTATGGTTCTTCCATTTGTCAGTAACACAGTAGGTGTTATTGCAAATAGGCCTGCTTCTTAGAAATACGTATATCAAACATGTAAATGTTTGAATATTTGATTATAGCTCAAAGGTTTTGGTGTTCTTATTCAGGTCTAACTGTAACTGCATATTCAACTACTAATACAAATTGCTCCCTTTGATGTTATGGAGAAAGCAGGGCCATGAGCTTCACTTTCTGAAGACAGTCTCTCAAGTTGAATCATGCCAGAGCAGAAAAGGTGCAATTGATTTAATACATGTCTCCTAGCACAAGTTTTAGCAAATCTGGCTAATTATTTCCCCCAAATGCTTTACAACTCTCTCACCCTTTCTTTGCCCTAGATTCCTCCTCAGAAATGAGGCCCACTGGAGCATTCATATCTGCATTTCCAAGATCTCTTTGTCAGAGCTTGTACAGTGCAGAGTGTCCGCTCTGCAAAGGAATGCAGCTACCACAGCCAAGAGTAACAAGTTGATAAATGTATCGCCCTTTGACCAGAACAGCATCTGATAAAAATAAGGCCTTGGTTTTGTTAATGACATTGATTCCCTCTGCTATGCTGAAAATGAACCCACTCCAATGGTTTGGTTTGTTGATTAAGAGACAACACGTTACTTCAGGTTCTTATTTAAACTGTTCCATCATTTTCATTCAGAAAGAAAGAACTCCTATTCCTTAGAGACATAAGGCTTTATATTTGGTTTGCTACTGAAAAACAACCACTGTCATTTGTCCTCTCTTGAAATAGGATGGCTTATCAATCAATCTGACCAAAAGTTTATTTAAAGATTTCCTTCATGCCTGTTTGCTCAAATTCTGTCTGTATGTGGCTGTTGATTGCTGTCCACTTCCATGAACTTCCTCTTTCTCCTTTTACTCACAAAACACCCAGACTTCTATGATGCACATCCTAAGAATCATCTTAGACCATTAGTGGCAAAAGCACAGTGGTATCAAAGCCCTCCGGTGATTAGCCCTGTGTGTTTTCCGATGGGATATGCTCTGTTCTCTGGCCTGCTGAGGGTGCTGTGTATTCAGCAAGTCCATGCTGAATTTTGCCTTTGCAGGTATTGAGGGTGAGGGTGGCAGAAAGAGTTGGTGGACATTTGCCAGGAGGCCTGGGAAAATTAAAAAAAAAGCCTGGCAAGAGTTGGAGAACGTGGAAGCTGAGGACGAAAGAAAGAGATTTCTTATTCAGTGGTAATGAGAGAATGACTATTTCTACTTGATTAATTTACTTAGTAGTAGCTTCTCCTTTTTTCCATAGGATTTTAATACAAGAAGATGAAGACCACATTCTACATAAGTTTGCTACTGGCAGGCCTTCATGCTGTTGCCCATGGTCAGCTCCCACCCAACCACCACAATGGACATGATCCAAATGAACCTAAACACCATACGCATCATGCAGGTGAAGCGATTGCTTGCCTCAAACTAGTTCCAAACAATGCTGACTTTGCATTTCAATTTTTCAAAGAGGTTATCCTGGAGGTACCTAATAAGAACGTTTTTTTCTCCCCTGTAAGCATCTCCACTGCATTTGCAATGCTGGCCCTAGGGGCTAGGTCAACCACTCAGACTCAGATCCTGGAAGGACTCTCCTTCAACCTTACAGAGATTCAGGAGAAAGAGATACATGAAGGCTTCCACAACCTCATCCACATGCTGAGCCATCCTGAGAGCAAAGTCCAGCTCAACATGGTGAATGCCATCTTTCTAACAGAGAAGCTGAAACCTCTAAAAAAGTTTTTAGATGATGCCAAGGCTCTTTATCGGCTGGAGGCTTTTACCACTGACTTTAACAATCCCAGGGAAGCTGAGAAGCAGATCAATGATTATGTAGAGAGGAAAACACATGGAAAAATTACTAATTTGGTCAAGGACATGGATCCAGAGACTGTAATGCTTCTGGGTAGCTTTGTATTCTTTAAAGGTAAGTCCTTTAAGATTTGCATTCACATTATTCATTCTTATCAACAGAACTGTCAGCTACCTCATTTGAAGATGGGACTGGGGGAAATTTCTAATGTTCTTTGCCGTGCCAGAAGGGTCCCTAATGGAGTAGTGAAGAAGGTGGAGAGGTGCCAGGACCCCACTCTGCATGAGGAGGCAGCTGCGGACCACGCAGGCTTGGTTCTCTTTGTGGCAGTCACAGGAGCTCTGCTCGAAGCCATAGCCTTCCCTGCAGCCTGAGCTGGCTTTCACAGATTTAGCTGTAACTCTGCTTGCCCCATGTTCTAATTTTCTGTAAAGGCGCTGAGAAGCATGCGTGACCTAATCCTTTTAATGCTTTTCTTTAAAAGTATGCATGATTCAGTGGCCTAATTTACTACATACTCTTTTTTTTTTTCCTATCAGAGTCCTTTATGTATACACACTAACCTACTTATATACGGAAGAAGCTAGTGATGAACAGTGGAGGACATTTTAAGGAACAAAGTAGAAACAAAGTGTATTTCTGATGTGGGTTAGATGATGTGCTCTTCAACCTGACATAACAGCACTCAGATATGAGATTCTACATTAATTTTATCTACAAATTGAGGACTATGATTAAAGTTGATAGAAATTAAATGCATACAGTATGTGTATATACAGATGGTGTGAGGAAAGTCCTTAAATGACAGCTTACAGAAAGGCCACTTAGATCACCTGAATAGAAATGCAGTGATAGGTAGTAAAAAAAATGCCTAATTAGTTCATTACTAGCATCTGAAAAATAAACTGAAATTGGAATCTAGTGCACTGTTTTGACCAGGTTCTTGCCTTACTGTGATACACATTTTAAAACATTATGTTGAAGATTTTGAATATAACAAATGGAGCAACAGGTGAATATTATTCCTAGTAATACAAAATTCAATTTATTATGGCATGGGATAGTCAGTTGCATTCTTCTTCTCTGTATCAGGCACCTGGGAAAAGTCTTTTAAACCAGAGCATACTGAAGAAAGGGAGTTCTTTGTGGATGCTGAAACTACTGTGAAAGTCCCCATGATGCACCAGACAGGAAGATTTGACTTCTATTTTGATGAGGATCTGTCATGCACTGTGGTACGGCTTCATTATAATGGGAGTGCTACTGCGTTTCTGGTTCTGCCAGCAAAAGGCAAAATGAAGCTGTTAGAACAAACTCTCGTCAAGGAAACCATCCAGGAATGGTCAGACCATCTCTTCAAGAGGTAATCTTCTGCCAGTCAGCTGCAGCAGCACCTAGATTTATAGTCCTTTTTCTTTTTTGGGGAGTGCAAACATTATGAACTTGCTGATTCTGGGAAATGAGTGGGTTATTTTTGGCTTGTGTACCCTATCTGTAAAAATCGTGCAGCTGGTTGGTATTTAACTATTCTTTTGTTGATGCCCGAGTGACTTGCTGTTCACCCCATCAGAGTGGAGACCATACTGATGAGCTCCCAGGAGTCCTGAACAGCAAGCCTAGGTTGATGTTTCTAAAATAGTCCATTGATTGAGTGGGAAGGTGGCAATTCTAAGCCAAATCTTCTGTACTGAGGTTTCAGCTAATGTGCTTTACTTCTTATATGTCACTGGCACACTGTGACTCAGACATATGTCTAAACCTTAAATAAACCATAACTAAAACAGTTTGTAGTAATGCATACATATGCAATATGTCCTACACAAATATCTTCCTTACAAGAACCATTGCAGCACATAGTGTCTGTTAGTACAGACTAGTGATTAATTGTGGCTGTCCTGATTTTCTGGCAGTTTGGTTTTGAAACTATAAAAATCTAATGAGGTTTTGTTAGCTCCTACCATTGACACTAACATCAGCTAACACATTTTACAACCTTGTTTGTAAAGGTTTGAGTAAGGAGGATATCTTAGCACCAGTAGATGAGTAATATCAAGTTAATATGTGCCTTATTTACCAAGCTGTGCCCTGATTCACAACTAATAAGGCAGTGCAGTTCACACCCATGATTCTTGATGCATCATTACAGAAATGCCAGCACAGTTAATAAAAACATAATCGGTAGCAAACTGGATATGAACTAATAACATGAGGCCTCAAATATGAAAAATACAAATGTATAATTCTCAGCTGAAAAATCAGGAAGATCTTTATCTAAATGAATTCTTGGTGCAAGTTCCTCCAAGATCAACATAGGAATGAGTTTTTTGAAAACCAAATGGCAATTTCAGTTCTACTATTATGCTGATGCCAGCACTAATACATTTGGTTCCATCATCTTCTAATGCAAGGGGCAGTATCGCATAATGGCTACAGCAGTGCAGTTTGGATTCTGTATGTTTTGCTGTTCAACCCAGTATGTCTCTGGGCAAGACAGCAAAAGACTTCAGCTACCTAAAGGGTAATCACTGCAGCATGTGACTTGAAGGCTCTGAGGATCCCTAGACAGTGCATGAAGAGAAATTCAATAGAAAGCATACTAAGCAGGAGCTGCCTACAGATACCTCCCAGTCAAAGGCAAACTCAATCATGGCTAGCCCATGGAAGGAAGATGACGATTAGAGAATAGGGTGCCCAAAGCAGTAGGCAGCAGGGCACTGGAGCCATGCCAAATAACACAGTTATGTCAGACACACTGTTTTGCTCTGAAGTGCTGGGATTTGCCACACTACTCCCAACTTTCCTGTGCCCCACTTTAGCTTTCCAACTGCTCGAGCAATATGGGCTGCCACCTACACACCTCACTTTCTCTGGCTCTAAAGAAGGGCTCTCGTTACTGTCCTCCTTTGCAGAGTGCTCTCAGATTTGCTGAAGCAAAACACCAGATAGATATTACTGTGATGATGATGATGGATGATAGTGCATGTATCACCATGAGAATATGCACCAGCAATTGAATTAGTTCTCACTTACATTCAGGGTCCAATCCTCTGGGATTTGACACTCGTGAGAAATACACAGCTCTCTTACTATCATTTACCTTGGCGAAAAATCCTTCTCACCACCTTCTGTGTTTTGTTTCTGCCTAACAGACTGCTGAGCCTCTACTTCCCCAAGTTCTCTATTTCCGGGAGCTATGAAATAACAAATATGCTTAGCAAGATGGGAATTGTGGATGTGTTTACTGACCAGGCAGATCTCTCTGCCATCACTGGCACCCCAGATCTGAAGGTTTCAAAAGTAAGTCCATGGCTGTTTGCCCTCTCCTTTCTTTCACAAACATGCAGGAAAACTCCTCTGTGGTAGATCAGCTAAATGCAGCTCCCAAATTCCGAGCTTGCCTGTAGCTGGGCTTACCCTGGCCTCAGCCTGCAATCTGAGTTTTGCCCTCAGAGACAGTGGAGATTGTATTAGTTTGCTGCACGTCTGGTTTTTTCCAAGACTGGTATCAGCCAAGATTTCATGGACAGTATCTGGAACATGAAAGGAACGTCAGCCTCTGGCTCCTCAAGGGGATCCACTAATGCTCCCAAACACACATTCTTTATCCAAACTTTTAAACAAAAGAAAAATAGTCTGGGGCTTTTTTCGAGAGAGAGTTCTGTAGCTCTGTCCTGGTCCTCTTTTAAAGTAGCCATGACTACAGCAACACGCTCACATCTCTGCTGCCTCTATTCACTTTCAGAGGATCCTACAAAAGCAGAGCTGCTTTAGAAGGGTCTGATTCACCTCTCAGGTGGCTGTTCTCTGCCCAGAATGACTGTCTCTTTTCTTTCTTCCTAGGTTGTTCATAAGGCTTCTCTGGATGTTGATGAGAGAGGTACTGAGGCAGCAGCAGCAACTACCGCTGAAATAATGACAATGTCTCTTCCTCCAGCCATTGAATTCAACCGTCCCTTCCTCATGCTGATCTTTGATAGAGATACAAACAGTACCCTCTTCATAGGAAAAATAGTTAACCCAGCTATCACTACCTGAAGTGACATATGAACTCTGCTTGTTATTACTGATTAAACAAGATGTGAAACTGCATGACTTGATTTATTTTCATTTGTACCAGCTTAGTATGTGGCTCTTTTTTAGCAAGAGTTTTTATTCTATGCCGTTATCAAAAATTATTGATATTGACCGTGACAGTTGCTTGAGAGGAAGCAAGGAAAATGTTTTAAATTCACGTAGCAAAGAATGTCTCTTTTACTTGACTGAAAGCCAAGGTAAGACCTAAGATTTGCCAGCATTCAGAGAGAGACATCTGAATTACAATGGAAGACTCCTGCTTAATATGTGGTTGTCAGCCAAATGGCAGATAAAATGATAAACACTCTTGCAAACAAAGCAGAAATGGCTGTAATTTACCATAAGTAAGTAAACAAGGGATGGGAAGAATTGGATCAACAGTGCAGGGTCATGGGAAACAGAAGCTTCTAAAAGAGACAGCACTGGGGATTTGAAAAGCTGTCTTCAACAGAGAAAGAAATCCGCTTTCTCCACCAGACATCTTTTATCATTTTTGGTATTAATCTAGCAGCAAATATTCCTGAGTTTCTTGCAGCTCAAAACAGAGTAGGAGGATCAAATCCACTCTTGAACTTGAAGACTTTCAACCACATATTGCCAACTTGATGGACTTATATATGGCCTATGCAAGTAGCTGACTTCTCACACATGTATCCATCAGTGGTCAAAAGGAGGATGTAGCTGGATGTGCAGGTGAAGTATTTGGATGGCAATTACACAAGCATGCCATCAGCTTTGTGGAAAACATATAACGAGGGTCTATAAAATTGTAAATACTTCAAGTACTGTCCTTTTACAGCTGAAAAAGGAGGTAGTGAGCACCCACTAAGCAGAGAGCCTGACCCAGGGGGTGGCAGGCACCCAGGCAGGACTTAAGGCAGCTTGAGGGCTGGCTAGTAACCACTTTCAACAGACCTGCCTTGGCAGCAGGTACCAGAAGGAGCGCAGTTGCCCCTTTCTTCCCTACAGTTGTGTTTTTGGAAGGAGATGAAATGATGCCATGGCACTGAGACTCACATTGCAAGGAGTCAAACAACTTGGGAAGCTAACACAGACTCAGCGAGGTCTTGTGTGCCTTCTGTGAAATTAACAGCAAGTGTGATTTTATCAATCTGGTGCAAAGCACTGTCCACTTTCACAGTCAAAAGGAAAGCTTCCTTTCTGCTCTGTGTTCTTAGTAAAAAGTTTCTGTTAACTCCCATACGTGGTGCTTGACAGCGTTTTTGACTAAATAGATACAGTCTCTATATAGACAAGTGTATGAACAACTCACAGACATCGATGGCAGGACTCCCGGTGAAAAGAATGCATGTGCGCCACATCATCTTCCGGGCTTCCTCCTGCACTCACCTCCATCTGTTTTGGTGGCTTTACAGCCTGACATCGCATCGATAGGGTCAGTCTAAGTCATTATGGTTCCTACTGTTAAGTGGTGTTGGAGAACGAGCATTCAGCAAAGCAACAACAAAACCTTTAGGAATCAGGAAGCTCAGAAGTGAGATCCTTAGCTATGTGTTGAATTTCCTAGAGTCACACCAGTTTGCACCAGTTGAAAAATTCACATAATTCATTTTAGTAGAGCGACCCTCAGTCTACATGAAGAGATGAAGAAGAAACAGGTCCCAGATGCAGTTATCTGGGGCAGCTGCAGGACTAAATATTGCTCACTCACTTGCAAACCATTTTGGAGTGGATGGAGACACATACGTAGAGATACAGCATAGTAGGAGGAAAATATCTCTCATGTGGTTCTGTGGGAGATTTGAAGACTAAGAGAATCCCTCAATCAGTTTTTGGAGGCTGTTAATCCATATTTTAGAAAGGAGACACCTTTCTTTCCTAACTTCAGTATCTTGGTGCTCTCACAGACACATGCCTCCTTCAGAAGCAGGATATGGGAATTTTATTTTCCTCCCATATTCCAAGAAAATAAGCCCACAGGGCCATAGAAGATAGGCACAGAGGCAGACGTGCTGCCACTCAGAACAGGCACTTCACAGCTCATGCTTCCCCTCTTGCTGCATCTCCTATATTATTTCTTTGTGTTTGTGAAATGTGTTGGAGAGGGACACTGAGTGATGTGTTACCTGTGTGCCGGCCATGGGGAGGCGAGGGATGTCTGCTGTTCCCACAGGGGTTTCCTGCCAATGTCAAGACCAGCGTCTGGGAGCCATCTGCCAGACTTGTTCATCAGGCAATAGCTCCTGCTGTATTGACATAGTGCTGTGATTTTTCACTGCAGGATATGCCAGCCAGTGTTGAAGAAGAGACAGGCACCACGCTTACTTAGCACAAAAGGGCAGCAGACAGCTTGCTCCCTGCCTGCATCTGTGCTGTACTACACTGCTTGTTATGTGGCCCATTCTCATCTCTGCCCCATCCACCAAGTCCTACTTTCCTAATCCTGCTCTCGTCGCTGCAAGCAACACTAAACAGATTTTTCCCTATTAAGCTCGCTCTTCACGTTTCTTTTTCACAGCCTCCCACTCTCCCTGCTGCAGACTGACATTTTATCCCTCCCACCCACCAGCACCATTTGTTTGTGCAGGAGGTGGACACTGCCAGCTTGGCTGTGGCACCTGCTCCACCACCAGGTTCTACTTTTCTCCTTCCCAAAAAACAGAAGGTGGGAGGTTCCTTGCCTCCCGCAGACCACCTTAAGGGCACTTGTAAAGCAGCAGGAAAGGCTGGGCAGAAAGGCAAGATTTTAAGTCAGGGAGCTGTTCCACATTGATGTGATAAGCAATGTGTGGCTATTAATGAGCCACAGGTGCATCTCAGGAGCAATTAAGTACCAGGTTCATTAGCTGTTGATACAGCTGACACAGCTATAGAGTGTGCGAATAGATGATCACAGGTTTGGGCAACCTGTTTATCATGTGACCAAGCAGAGGGTCTGATTTCATTGACCGCATTAGGGCTATGTCATCAGCTGTAACTCGACAGTACCACATCCCAAGACTGCAGCAGCCTTCCTGGTTCACACACTCTTTCTGGAAAGAGGCATTTGGGGTATGTTTTGTTCTTTTCTTACCATCATCCAAGGCTGTACCTGGAGAAGGGAACCAAAACTCATCTCACTTCCCATCCCATGTCTTTCAGTCCCCCTACAAAGAGGAGTCAAGGGAGAAACTCCCCATTTACACTTCAGGCAGGTGCAATCTGATAGTTGTTGTTCAGCATGAAGAAAGGCATGGTTCAGCATAGCCTTTAGTTTTGCAAGTATAGCAGTGTTGTTGCTTGTAACACAGCTACCTGCTTTGTGTTAAGCTAACAGTGCAGCACTTGAGTCTCTGCTCTTGTCAGGCTTTGATTGGACTTATCCTGGCCTGCCTGGGGTTTTGTTTAGCTTCTTTGTTTGTAACTAATTATCCAGCAATCAGGTGCTATTACCTAGTTTGTTGTTTTTTTTCTTAACTTTATACAATCATATGGTATAACATTTATATATTGTTACACATATAGGCATTTCTGTATCTAGAGGTATGAAGAACAAGCTGTTATTCTGCATAGAGTGAAGTGCCTATGGCTCTAGAATGAAAAATAAAGGAGTTCAGGCATGGCAGGGTGATAGCAGGGGATTGAGAGCACAGGCATAGGATGATACTGGAAGCCTCAGGGCTATAAACAGCACACCAGGGCTCAGTTACTGGTCATCAAAGGACTGCAGCCTTCGGAGCTGGCTAAAACCAGTTTCAGAGATAACTAAGATAACAGAGATTGAGTTTCCAGTGTACGTAAAACACAGCACAGTTAGTAAACTGAGGTTTAATGTGGACCTGTGAACCAATGAAGGAAGAGCAAGGGGTAGAGCATGTGAGTAAACATATAAAAATGACCCCAAGCAGACCCCAGAGCACAGAATTTGCACCCACCACCCTCATACTCCTCCTGGCAAAGATGCAGGATGTGGCTGTCCTGCTGTCCCCTTTCCTTTGCGCTGAAGTTGTTGACCTGAGGAACCAATGGGACAAAGAAAGGGTAAGCATAAAATCACAGAATTGGGAAAATACTAAAAAGTTTGTGTGTATTAATTTTAACTGCATAATCTGAACTGCAAGTCTTAGTATTGTAATCACATTAATAATTCTTAGGTAAGACTCTTAAGATTTTAAATATACTAATAATAAATTCTCATCTTTGCATACAAGGCATGTTCCTTTTACCAGAACAGGATTTTGAGTACAAGGAATTGGTGGGAATTCAAGCCAGCTACTCTGTTCCTTGGATACAAAAACATTGGTAATAACAGCGAGTCCCAAACATACCTGCATACAGCCAATGGATAGAACAGCCCTACTTCTTTATTGCTTCCTATATGCAATATGAAAATACCCCATACAGTGCAAGGTAATCTCTGAAATGAGTGGATCTGGAGGAGGAGCATGACCAGAACCCTGTTCTTTCAAGAAGAGACAGTGCTGCCAGAAAATATAGTGCTCCCCTGAAGTTGGAGGCTGTTGCAGGCCACAGATGTGAACAAGCATGTCTAATATCTCACTTACTCTCTGTCATCATAATTACTGCAGGATGTCAGAGATACTGAGGTAGACCCCAGGGCTGGGGAAAATGGGAGCTTTCACCATGAAGGCACCAGCACCTGCTACCCATGGCTGTCTACAGCTTTTCTTCCCTCTACCAAGCGACACCTGAAGGGCTGATATATCACATGCAAAGATGTATCAGTGACAACAGACATGTTCAACACATCTCTTTGGCAAAAGGGGAAGGCAGCTGGCGAGGAGCCCCAGGGCACACCAAGGGCCTCTAGGGACCTTTGCCTGGCCTGCATTCTCATCAAGACCCCTGCCACATGTTGGACCACAGGGCTTCTAGCTCTTGCCGACAGCTAGGTGGAGAGACCATAGGGGAAGGCTGGCACAGGGCTGTGATATGACCTCTCCATGTCATGGAAGGACAAGATCTGTGCAGCAGAGGGAGGACACTCACATCACCCTCACTCCCTCTGGGTGCAAGGGGACACCCCCTGGCAGGAGGCTGTGTCCCACAGCCTAGGGACATTCTGGGTGACCACTCCAGGGCTAACAGGCACCCCTCCACTGTCCCATGGAGAGTATTTCAAACTGCTTCATGAGTTTGGAAACTGAGGAAGGCAGTACAACAGGCATCAGTGTGACTCCCTTTTCTTTGCCTCCTTATCTTATCTGGTATACTGATACACTGTTACTCAGTCACTAGACATTTAGCAACTTGACCAAAAGCACCTTTTTTTTTTTTCATTTTATTTTTACTACATAGCCGTAAGAAATAAGATTTCATCATTATTTATTCTGTCTTATCTTCAGTAACTGACCCAACCAGCTGCAGGTTAGTGGAAGACATCGGCATGCCTCTACTCACTGGCAAGGGACAGTAGCTCTTCAAGAGGAGGAGAAATCACAGCTAAAAACTCTAGTAGGTTGGTTTCTTCATGGTTACTTGGAAAAAACTATTAAAAACAAATCTTCCCAGGTTTAAAAGACTATGACTGTCATTCTGTGACAGCTACACAGAAGCTGCTATGGCAAAACCCATGTGCGCTCATTCATGTGTGTCAGAATCACAGCTCCCAGAATGCCCAGCCTCCAACCAGAGCTATCATTGAAACATACAGTTTTGTTGGTGTTGGGGCACTGATGACTACCAGCATTTTCAAGGACAGTTTGTTGCAGGCCAGGTGTGAACATGGTTGTGCGGCTCATCGGTCATAGGAGACCAGTGTGAGAATCTGGTTGTGTTTGTTGATCTCTCTCCAGGCAATTTGAGTATATGGATTTGAAGTACTCATGTTGTGGCTTGATCTATTTCTATCCATTTTTTTATATCCCTGGGTTTGCTATGTTGGTATTTTCTTTACACAGAGAATCTGTTTGCCTGCTAAATGATACAGCTGAGAGATTATCAGACCCCCCAGTATGTTGAAATAGCTGACTTCAAAGTCAGGGAGATAACTGTTTAACTAGCATAGCATGTTTGGCCACAGGTAAAAGTCTAGCATGACTTAATATTTGTATAACATCCAAAACTTTAACTAAAGCTTTAGCAATATATACTGGAGGGATTTACTTTTAATACATTCTCAAAATACATCTTGAGTTCCTCACACATTAGTGGGGGAAAGATACACTTCCGGAGTGGCTTTACAGTGGCAATGAACTCAGCCTGCCACGCTGGGCCATGACGGTGGGGCCACCTTTGTAGCCCACTGGCATCAGTCAGGGAAGCATAGCAGACTCAGCAGTCTTCCTAAACAGGCAGATCTCATATGCATTACTTCTCAAGAGGTTGGCTTCCCCTGGTCACAGAAGAAAACCTTTCCAATTATTCCAGGGTTTAGTGACATACAAACGCAAAGTTCAAGAAACGAAGGGTGTGTTTAATCTGGTGGCTGCAGAAAAGTTCAGCATCCCTGGTTAGCATGGGAGGCCAGCTTGTTCTGCTTTTGCCCATGGCCACCAGATTGACGATGCTGGGGCCAAGCCTGACACTGCGTGAGGCCACTTGTGTTGAGAAATCAGGGACATCCATACAGTGAAGGCTGAGGATAAACAGGACCTTGGGTGGAAGGAGTGACAGGGTTTTGGCTTCCAAACTCACTGCCAAGTGGAGAGCTGCTGACCATGATGCAAGAGTCCCCATGTCATCCATACTGGGTCCCTGCCTGTGCTGTCCTTCCCCAGGTAGCACACAGGGGGACAGCAGGGGAAGCTGTAAGTCTGGAGTTGGGAGTAGAAGTGTGTTGGCTGCCACATTTGGAGGCATTATCTGCCCTGCAGAAGAAATACAAATTTCCAAATGTCCCATTTAACCTGATACAAGTAAACCCCACGTATTTCAGATATAGCAACTGGGATCACTGCATTATTGCAGAATCAAAAATAGACACTTCAGGACAGCAAGCACATCTTGTTTCAGCTACGCTCTGCTTACTGTGTATATTAAATTGTAACTAATGCAGGTTACATTTACCAGCACAGGGTACAACGACTTGTGGAATGCTTCAGAAAGAGGTGATTCTCACACTGCGTGCAGATGGGGAAGTGACCAAGACTGTGTGACAAGGCTGTCCCACCAGCTCTGCGCCTGTTCTCTTGATGTCCTAGCATTTAGCTGTGTTCAGTTTTACTGTATTTCTTTCCTGCAGATGCATTCACACACAAATGCACATGCACACACACACGCTCATCTTTGGTGTACGTTTTGGGAACGCAAAAGCATTAACCACTGTTGTTATAATTAAAGCAAATTACTCTATAGGAGATTGTGGCTAACACACTCTCAATGAGTCATAGAGATTCTATGAGAAAACGCTTTGCTAGCTTATATCTTTTTTTTGCAGTCTCTCGGGGTAAATTTAAGATAACCTTTATGTTTGCATTGCAGTGAGCATGCTGACTTTGCATACTTCTTCCACCCCCACACCCTGTTGCTTGATTTTAAGCTAGGAGATAAACCTTTGGGCAAAGAATCCACTGCACAGCTTATTTTTATTTTCAGCAGAACTCATTTCGTGAGTGCTTAGGATCAAATTTCCAGCCTGGATTCAACTTTTCCTTTTGCATCTTATCTTGTTTGCTTATAGGCCTTCATGCTGCAGACTGGCCTCAACACCTGCATCCATTGCATCTGCTTGAACTAGACATGCTGTTACCAACATAAACTGCAGCATGTGCATAATTAATTACTAAATTAGTCCTCCTTGCCTGAGCAAGGACAGTTAAACCAACAGCCTGCTCAGTGAAGTAATATGGTTTTGTCATTATACAATTGCTTCCTACAGAGATTGTTTATGCCACTTCCCCTGGGCAGCATGAGTCTCTCACTGGCCCAGCTCTCAGTGAGAACTCAAAACCCATCGCACCATGGCAGGTCTGGGCACACCTAAGGTGAGAACTGCTCTGTCAGGTAAGCATAGGAGTCACACAGACACAGCGGGGCGATACACCTACTCCTATGGTGCTGACTAGCAGCAGAAGTTGTGAGTTTTCAAGGCTTCACATGTTGGATTTTGGTCAAAAAGGCAGAAACAATTGTGTTAATTAAAAAAAATACATATATATATTTCATTAATAATTTCACCTTCACATTAGTACTGTATGCACTCAAGAGCAAGGTTCTCCTATGATATGAAGGATTAGTTTAAAGCTATATAGTTCTAAAGTAAAATGTTTCTGTACAGAAACCTTTGTTCTGTCATAAGAAATTCCTTTTTATTTGTCACCTGACGAAGAATTTAAACTCAACCAAGAAGTCACTCTTATGCTGGAATGAATGTTTACACAAGGATTTAGTGTAGCAATATTTTCCCATCACAGTTCCACTGCATTATTTCCTCATGAAGACAGCCCTATGTCAGTTAAACTTAGTCTGATACAATGACAAAACATATCCACACTGAAAAGGCTGTTAGCTTTCCTCTCTTTATTATTGTACTTGTCTGCATCTTACAGGTTTCTTTCTTCAGATGAAAAACACCAGTTCTCCGTTTTCCATGTTCTCTTTAGTGCTTCCAAAGTGTCTGCCAGCAGACATGCCTCTTGTTACACCATGTTACACATTATCTGGGAAGAACAATTTGATCTGATAAACAATAGCAGGAGTATGAGCATCTGAGCACATTGTCACATATGGTCCACACTACTCATATACAAGTCTAAGAAGGAGTTGAGACCTGACACCTGGCACATTTGTCTATACACTCCTACCTGTATGCAGTACTGACAAGGTGGATTATCACTAAGTCTGACAGATATCAACACAGGTCCAATGACTATATCCCTACTGTGAGGGACTGCAGAACATCTTTGTGTCCAAACTTAGATTTTCCTGTGCGTATTATGGATATGATATGCCTCAGCTATAAGATAACTATGGTTAAGCTGAAGATACAAGTTTGGGTTTCAAGTGTATGAACCATAATGCTAAGGACTAAAGCTGTTCTCAAGTGCTCTTTTGATACAGACTCCTCAATTTCATGCTATTACTGCACTGGTATTCACAAAAGCACTTGTTTTCCTGTTGGTCAGAGGGCAAAATCTTGTTAAATATAGTCACTCGCTCAATAAAATGTAGTTGGAATATGATACTCACCCAACATTTATCTTCTACTAAATAGAAACGTTAGCTGACAAGAAGTCTTGACCGCAGGACTGGCTGTTCTTTAGGACAATGACTGGAACTTGAAGGCACCACTGCTCACTGAAGAAGCATGGGTAGTGGCTTGTAATTTGAACCTCCTGTCAATGCAAATGCTTCCATGCTTATTACAATGCCAAAAAGAAAAATGAATACCTCTATCAAAGGCAAATTATATGATGCAGAAATCTCATATTCATTCTATAATCAGCTGCTGACCAAGGTTACTATCATTCACTATGGAGTGACTTCAGTGGGATCCAAAAATTGTTTCATTATATAGGGAACAAAATAGGTGCTTTCAATCAAAAACTTCTAAGAAGGAACAACTGAAGATGCTAGATGAGACCTTCTGGATGGTAAGAAGGGTGTCTTGGATGTGTTCAGTGACTTATTCTGATCTGGCCACAGACCCAGAAAGGGTCTGAAATAACATTGCTCCCACACTGAAGACAACCACTGTCTTTAAAGTGATATATAATACAGTGTATTACAGGCTTTTAAACACTTCAGTTTGGCACAAAATCCTGACTGCAGGAGACCGTGAATCTCTCCAAGAAAAGGCATATAGAGCAGTGCTGATACTGTGCTTATGGCTGTAGCACAGAAAAGCAAGACTAACCTACAGCTGAATCTCCACAGAGGCCCTAATGGTGAAGGTACTTTAAGCTGGCCAATTGCCCACACTCTGCAGGAACATAACTTTCTACTCCAAGTGAGTCAGCATCCAAAGAGACTGCATTAACAGCACCAACCACGTGGCAAAATGCTCTTGCTAGCCCAGGAACCTCTCTTCAGTTGACCTCTCTGTTCAGTGAAGTCTCAGCTTCCTGCAGCCTTGACTATCTACCTTTTCTTCTCCCCTCCTTCCAGCTGTCCCCTCACCCTCTAGGTATGGATACTTACATAAAAATTGCTCATCATAAACATATCTCACTACTCTCTGTTGTCCACCAAGTGAATATTAAGGTTTCATTTCCCTCCAGCACATTGATGGGCCTAACTTACCAGCATAAAAATATCAAAAAGCAAACCTATGCACTTTTTTTTTTTAATATAGAAATAGCTATCTGAACTACAGATTCATTGAAACCTGGTTTCCATAGCTGCTTTGGTGTGGATTCTCTGACGACTACCAGAGATGAACTCATCGGCTCCTCCCACAGTGCAGGCAGTGAAAATGTTTCTGACCTAGATCAGGTCATTCAACGTCATGAAATCTGTATGAATTTGATATGTTTCAGACCTTTATTGTTTTGTCAGTTTGGATGCAAAAATACTTTCCAATTTATAAAACAGAATGAAGAGAAGATGAGACAGAATGAGACAGAGAAAGTTTAACCTGAGCTTCCTTAAAGAAAACAACCAAGCTGAAAATTCACTGGGTCAAAGTTGCAAAGTTGGATGGCATTTTAGCCAGGAAAGCAACTAAATGCTGTAGTAGTCTAAAGGAAACCTCTCAAAAGAACTATAAACTTTTCACTTGGTTCCCATCAGGAGGGAGATTCATACATTTGCTCCATTTCCCAAATCATTTTTCTAATATAAATGTTATTCTCACTAGCAATGTATGTGCATCCTTAAAAAGCTCCCTTTCAAAGATGAGTAGGGTTGCTAAGTGATATTAGCACTTAAATCAAGGAAATGAATAATTAACACCTCGCATCTGGCACTGCCCACATATTAAATGCAATATTCTTATGAAACAGAAAGAAAACCATATTTGAGTTCCCACACAGCTCACAGACAGGGGTTACTGTTCATTTAACTACTTCACTGTCTAAATATTTTTCCTTATGGGAAAGAAGCAGTGGAATTATTAGCTACAAGTTTTCAACTGATAATGGATTTTTAGTATGTCTGTTTCTTGAAAATTAATATTATAGATATGATTGAGTGATAGACACAAGTATCCAATGTCTCTGGCCTTACATTTGAGACTGTTATGGTTGTCTCTTGTATGTAGCAGCATGTAATTTATTATGCTTTTAACTCAACCTCAGAAGAACTATGCTGTGGCCATATGACAGCTTCATATGGAATTTGAGGAAAATGTTTGTATCTTCTGAAAGATTTGTTTATCTGCCCTTGCTTCTCCACTCTTTTGTTTTCAGGTAAACTCAGACATTGTCTTTTAAAAAGGGACTGGTCCTGGGACCAGCATGCAGAAATGAACAAAAGCACACAGACACTGACTCGTCTCATTGAAGACCAGGCAAAGTGCTGAAGCAGTTTAAATAGAGAAACCAAGTCCTGTAGGGAAACTAACCCCTGCTTAAATACTTTGTGAAGGCACAGCCAGGTAGATACATACTTTCTCTAGGAAGAAGAATTGCTTTTGAATACCCGCCACATGCAGCCTACAGGAAGCCCACACTCAAGCCATGAGAACTAGTACCAGACCTGCAGCAGGTTACTGTATTGATATCCATGTTTAAAAGGAAAAAAAACAAAACCAACCAAACAAAAAACCCCAACCCCACAATGCAGAGCTCTTTGCTCACTCTGGCAATGTGGGTAACTAACTTGTACTTAGTAAACCTCAGCGCATTTCACAAGTGCAGGAGGGCATCATTTGCTTGTCCTTTACAGAGGCCAAAGTGCAGAGGTTTCTTCATTGCATCAGGTAATTGCTTTAGGCCAGACAGTCAAAGACTGCAAGTCACAGGAACTCAACTTGGTTATCACAGCAATAAGGAGATGCATGCTCAGTGCATGTAAATATGGAATATGGATGAAGCTATATAGGAACTAATTCAGTTATGCAAGTCAATGGGGAAGAGGCTTTGGGGGAGGAGTTATATATATTGGCTGTCATACCTGTGGCACTTTATCAGAGAAACTGAATACTCAGTTATTTGCAGACAACTGATGTAAAAAGGGTGTCTTAAGTTACAATGCCTTCTGTTAAACCATGTTAAGCTGTTTTCACAGAATGTTACAGTTTTCTAACTCCTTTTTTTGGTGTAAATTTCTTGCTCTAAGATAATACCTTTTGAAAAAAAAATTGTTTTCACATCAGCAGTCAAATATCTGTTGTTTCTCTTGACAAAACCCCATATCTCATGCCCTCTGACAGCAAAACCTAAAATAACTACTTCAGTTTTCAGAGTGATTGCAACACAAATAATAGCTTTACTAAAAAGTTAAAGGGCAGTATCCATCTCAAATCACATCCATAACTGAAAAAAATTTTAACCATGTTGTTCTTCCCACTCATTCTTCTGCTAGCTTTTCCAGTGTTGGTTTAATAGCTTCTCAGTTTATTTGTTTTAAAAATTGAATATGCAAGTAAATACCAAGATATTTCTATTTTGATATGCAGACTTCACAGGTGAATTTAGATTGGCAACTTGTATTTGTTGTTTAGTTTAAAACCCCAGATATTAATTTCTCTTTTTCTATATTAATATATAGACATGCATAATATATAATCATTTACACTGGGTGCTTCATTATAAGAACAAAAGGTACAGAAAAAGGTAGTTGGAAAATATTGAGGGAAAAGGCATATTGTAAATTAAGAGATGCCAGAAGTTCCAGTAAAATGTCTGTGGATGCCAAGGTGTACATATCAAGAACTATGTCTATTTTCTTCATCTGTTTAATAGACCTTTAATTTTATGCATCTGATAAGCAACCTGTCTCCTATGAACCATCCAGCTTTGTTTTTTCAAGCCTTAAATATGGCTTGAATGTTTTCAAGCCTAAAACCCTTCAGATATTTGTATACAATTAAAAAAATCTAATAGGGAAACATTGAATTTTCTTCAATATTGATTTCATTATCAAAAGAATTTAGTGAAGATAGTTCAAAATAAGAAATACTTCATAATCCAATTTGTATATATACCATAACAACGCACTTTTGATTAAAAAATCCTTTTCAATGATTACAGCTGTACTTACTGTTAATTTGCAACAGAACTGCCTACTGTGATAAAAACTTGGCCTTTTCTCCTGCTTTACAATCTCTGAAAGTGGAATAAATCACAACACTGAGAATAAAAAGTTCAGTGTGAATGACCTATGAGCTAAAAGTCTTTCTGAAGAGAAGCTTAGAAAACAAAACCTTTCTACGCAGTACAGCCTACAAAGCATAGTGTACGTTTTGAAAGATTAGGTTGCTTATTTTAAAATACTTACAAAATTTATGAGGAATTTCAAAGGATTCTGATGATGCATTGATATCTCCTCCTTATTCAGAAAGTTATTTTACTATTAATTTCTAAGATAAATTTGTATAACATTCTCCAAAATAGATGTATTTACCATGTCAAATATCAGAAAGAATAGTTTCTGTATTCCTGCATTTTTCCAGACCCTCGATTTTATAGTGCTGCATGCTTAATAATAGTACAATTTATGTTTGTGAGTGATTTTTCTCAAGTAATCCGTTCAGTACCAATAGCAGAGCCAAACGTGGAGAAAGTACATCCAGTTCTATAGTATGTCAGGGCTGGTTGTTTTATTGATACTCCTTTCAATAGAAACATTTTATTACCCACTTCTGCTATGAAGATGAACAAAACAATTCATTTTTTCACCTGTTTGAAACCGTATGTCAGGGAGCAGCAAGGGCAGGCTACTTGGAAAGAAAAGTGGAGCTGGGAGCCAAGAGTCACAGCAGGGTGGGCAGGGCCAGGCTCTCTCTGACAAGGGCACAGTCCCATGGCACCTGAACAAAAAAGGAGAGCAGGTCCGTGACAGCAGCCAGGGCCAGCTAACATATCAGTGACTGTCAGATGGGACTGTAATAACAAGGCAGATCTGAGGGCATGACAGAAAGTTTAGTCAGCAAGGCAGAGCCTGACCTTATGAGGGTAACCAGAGTGTGCCACAGATCAGTGACTGCCACGGAAGTCTGCGATACTGAGGCAGGTCTAATTCCAGCTGCACCAAGTTGTCTCCCAGTCCAGGTAGTGGGATCCCTGGCAGAGCAGAGTTGTGCACTCTGACCCCCAACATGATACTGCATGTCAAAAGAGCTTTTCATTGAACTTTCCTTTGCCTCATCAGTCCATCCTGCTGGTGATTTTGCAGACACCTAGAAACCCAATGCCAAGCCTTTTAAGAAACACAGCTAGTGGAACAGAAATAACAGTTACTGCTAACATTAATTGCTTCACTGATCTAACAGTCTTTGGCATAACTAGGATCACCAGTGTGTATTTATTTGGGGGACTACCCCTTTCCCAACTACCTTCATAGAAAAATCACACTTTGAAAAAAATGTGCACAGTTCACCCACTGAAAATTACCACAGGGTTTGACATCTCCATTGCATCTACAGCAATAATGGTACAAAAAATCCACTGTTTTAAAGGTGGCATTTGAAGTTTATGTGGCTTGAGAATTCTCAGTGTGAATGACTTGCGCAAGGATGATGTGCATCTCCTTCAGAGGGAAAGGTCCTGGTGAAAGACACAAGTCCACAGCAACTTAGAACTCCACTGAGCATCTGGAGGATCTCCTGGAAGTCTGTGCATGGTGCTCCAAGGTCCAATCATACATTTATTTATTGCCATGACTACATTAAAAAAATGTTTCCTAGAGGAGATTTTCATGCATTTCATTAGTTTCACTGCGAGTTATTAAGAACAAAAAAAAAGAAAACAAAAAAATAATTCCAAAATGAAAAGATATTGGAAAGACCTCTGCACCCATCATCAATGTTTGACGTAAGTTTCATAGCTGGTTTGACTGTAGAAATGAATGCTGAAGTCTCCACTAAAATGCAATTATTCTGTCATACTTTGTTTTTTCTTTTTTCTTAAACATTAGCTTTAGGGAAGAGATATATTTAGCCTGTTTATTTAAGAAACTAATTGATGCACCCTTCAAATTTCAAATGTTGATTTGACATAAAATTAAAAACAGCTTCTCGATTATAGCATTTACGTATGGAAGAATGCAACACATACATTGGTTCATTCTGCTTCCTCTTCTGCAGCACCTGTTACTGCGAATGACTAGTGGACCTCTAAGACATGCGACTTAACTGGACTCAGCAACAAAAATACCCTGGCTTTTTGATGATTAAATAAATGTGCTTGATGTGTGAAGCCAATAGTGTTCAACTAAATGGAGCTGCTAACATTTCTTCCTTAAGATGGGTTTCTACTTGAAGTTTCCTATCAAGCTGACACACCAAAAAGACTGCAGCACTAAAATCACAACATTGCAAAATTAGAGCAGAAACAAAGCCAAAATTGATATCATAAAGCCAATAACCTTGACAAATCTGATGTACTAGCACATGAAATGCTATCCAAGCATTCTTACTGAATATTTTCTTCCTATCCATTACATATTTATAAGTCATGAGCCAGATAGAAAGGAATTTTGGCAGCTGTCAAATTTTTGTTTTCCTATGTAACACCATGAAACTGTTCTCCCAGTGGTGACAGAGGTGTAACTTTTTTCCAGTCTCATCTTCCTTATTTAGACAGCAAGCAAACTAGAAGCTATCAGCTAAGAGATAAATCTTAAGACATCATCTTGAGGGTTATTAACTAATATGGATGAGCAACTGGGCTTAGCTTTCCACAGATACGCACACATGCACACACACACAGAAGAAAAGCTTTTCATTTAGCAACTTGAATGTAAGCCCTGATACAAGGATATTTATCACTGAAAAGTAACAACATTCAAGTCAATGAATCTTTATTCAAGATTAAATTAAGCACACAGCAGTGAGATGGGAACGCTAAATATTTATCATTATTTTTGAAGACATCAAAGGTAACACTTGAATCTTATTCACCAAACTTGATATCACTCTAAGACTTAGCATTCATAAGCCTATTGTAGAGGTTTATTGTGAACAGTTTTCTAAAAATACCATAATGGAGTCTATGCCTTAGAAAATATATTTTTAGAAGTGACCCGTTGTACAGATAACTACATATTGATGTTTATATTTAAAAACAGAAAAGAACCCTTAGAAAACTTTTTTTTACATTACTTGACATCACACAGAAGTGCTACCCCACGCAGTACCCAGTGCTCTGGAGGCTGAAGAGTTTTCAGATCCACAGCAGCAATATAATTCATATCTGTTCTAATGGTCTTTTTGTAGACTGGACATGAATAAAGACGTGGATCTTTTGAAGCTAAAAAGACAGAAGAGACATAAAACCCAATGAAATTAGGTTGAAAAACCAGAGCCCTAATAGACTGGGCATAAGGCAAATGTAAATTTTAACTACTTCTCTGATACAGAGATTACAGAATTTAAGTACATAAATGTTGATGTTCTCAATCTAGGACACATATTGTCAATGGAAGACTGAATGCAAACATGTTTTTTTCAGAGGTGGCAGAGAACAGCTCATCTGTAATGGGTTTAAAAGGTTATTAACACCATTAGGACCAGAAGGTAGAGACTTTTCTAAATATTAGGGAGAAAAAATGCCTCTTATTAAGGAAGGTTGAAAGCTTATTTTATATGAAGGACTCTTAAGTCTCCCCCATTAAAAAAGATTCAGTATGTATACAATGAACAACAACAGCCTCACAAATCCCTAAAGCCCAAAAGTCTTCCATGCAGCTGAATAAAAAGTTGTATTAGATTCTATCAAAATAATACCCTTTATAATACAGTTACTTACTGTTATTCTCTGCATAAATCCTCATAACTGGCATCATCTCAAACAGCACCTTGGGCTTCGATTCAGTCAGTCTCATGTTTCTTCTGTCCCAACCAGCTCCTTCTAAATACAGCCCATACACATAGACACCTTCTGAAGGAGGACTTGTGATATCATCCTTCATCCATTTAGTGACCTCATTGCACAGCACTACACTGTCAAGTGCCCATCCTTTGTTAGCCCTTGTTATTTCCTGCCACAAATGAATGAAAATATGGAGGTTACATTTTTACATGAGCTATTTTTCCCCAATATTGATTTAAAAAAAAAACAAACCAAGAAACAAAATGCACCACACAAAAAAAACCCCACCAAACTTCCTATGATATCCATGTTTACAGGAGTTTGACTTCTGTCTAAGCTTTTGATGGCATGGTACTACAAGAAGACTTTCGATACTTTATCCAATATATTTTATTTTCAATCTTTCTATTATATGCAATATCTTAAGACCATATCAAGTAACACAAACTCTGAATGTCAATGGTAGCTGGCTTTTGCAAATATGAAAATTTCAGTTTTCATGAGATAACATTAACTGGATGTGCTAAGTAAAACAGTTTCAGTGACAAAACCAAAATGCTTAATTTGCTGCATATTTTCTGGGTTTACCTTCCTCTTCCTGTACTTACACTTTCATTAACTGTATCCTTAACAATGAGTAAGAGCTCGCTCAGCTCCAAAGCTACATACAGAGACTGCAAAAGCCCCAGAGAACATTTGAAGCTACAGATGCTTAAGATTCAACATGTACTTCAAATTTAGTCAGTTAGTGCACTGGACAACACTCCGTTATCTTGCCCAATTCCTTGCTATGCCATGCCATTAAGTTATGCCAGACCTGAGCGTTATCCCAGTCTTGTAAATGCTTTCCAAGGTCTTTTTTTGAAGTAATTTGAATTAATATTTTTCCCCTAATGCACTTAATTAGCTGCTCTAAAAGAATAGGAGGGTTACAGTTCAATGATTATTCTGGTTTTTCATCTTTTTCATTTCTATTTATTCCACCACATATCAAAATCCCACTTTGGTTTTACTTGGGACATTATGCTGTTATGTACCCACATTATTTTTTCAGGGAACCAGAAAAGTTCTTCAAATTCCAACTGTTTCAGATCCTGCTGCTAAACCACTTCTACAAGCTTAGGTCCAAAAGAAAATCCCTGTTTACTGTTACCTTGAAAAATTTCGTTATGTTATTCAAATGCTATGTGCCTGCAATTTTAGTAGAAGTAGGTTACCAATTAGAACTTCAGTTTGACAAAGATTACACCACTTAAATCTCAGAACAAGAGCAGACTTTCCTTCTCTGCAAATCTTCATTCTCTCCTTGAAAAGTTAGCTTTTTCTGAGGTCCCTCCTGAATATTTTTTCCCAATTTTGCACATTCCAGACTATTGTGTCCAATGTCCCTCTATGCCAACCAACATAAGTATTTATTGCCTCCTTTAAAAGTAAAAACTAGCTCACTTATCAAATGCAACTAGCATGCTGAGCAATCAACACAATCACCAATTCGACATAGATGTACATTAATAAATACATCAAACTTTATACTTAGCACTTATTAATAAAGGAAACTCTTTCCCACTTCATGGAGAGAGACTGAATCAGCTACTGAACTGCGGAAGTGTAATTTAAGACTAATTCTAAATAGCTGTTCTGGCAAGTCTCCAGCCAGATAAATATTGAACACAGAACAAAAGGGAGAGAAAAAAGGAAAATAAATTCATGAGCTTAGCAACTTTTCTCAGGAATATCTCAGTGGTAATATTAGACATTACTTCTCCAGTCTGTCTTAATAATGTTGTAAGGTAGCCCTTAATACACTAAGCTTGGTCAAAGTAGGAAATATATTTTAATATATTGGTCATTGATATACAAAAAATTTTAGGATATTTTGCTCAGGAAATATTAGACAGTTATGCAGTCAAGTATCTTCCCTGCTGACATGATGGAGCCATGTGTATAACTCAGCCTTTATCACAATATTTGTTTTTCTTTTTTAAAGTATATCAAAGAATAAGCAGAGTAAGACTTGAAACACAATTTACCTGTCTCATTGCAGTTAAAAATCCTTGAGGATTAAAAAACCCCGTCATCCAGAAGCAGTTTGGTCGACTTTCAAAAATCCACTTGTAAAACTGGTGGTTTCTTTCTAGAAGCTCAGTAAACCAGAAACCAAGTGTACTGGAAGCCCAAGATGCCTAAATATAGTAAACAGGATATTCATTTTTTAGTTTTATTCAAAAGATTTAAAACATCAAATTCATCTCAAGAAAAGGTAATTCTTCACATGCTAGTAAACATCAATCTTAGCAAAGCATATTTAAAGTTAATTTTTCATATCTTAAATTTTAACCAGATAAATGTTGCATCCCAGTGAAACCTGAAGCAACTTCTTGCTTTGTTCAGATTCATGCTTACCATTCCATCAGACATGCTTAATGCTTTGTGTGGTAATTGTCCATTTAATTATGCTTTTGCAAAATTAGATACCTGTGTAAACAAGAAATATTATATACATGTCTTTCTAAGGCCAAGGTCAATGCATCAAGATAACAGGCTTTCTGCCAAAACTATTCTGCTTTTTCTGGAAAAATCAGGTAAGGAAAATTGAGCCTAGACTATGTGAAAATTTATTATTATTTTTCTCTTTGAATAGTTGTATCACAGTATGCTGTGAAGCATCTGCTTTGGTCTAGGTTTTTGTAATATTTTAATTTGTCAATAAAAACAAAACAAGCAAATGCCAAAAAACCCTCCCCATTTTTCTTTTCATCGGTTGATCTAGCTGTTGCTGAATACAGTTTCCATGGGGAAAGGCTGAGAGAGCTGGAGAGGCTGGCTCAGAGGAGATATTATTGATATTTGTACCTCATGTGTGGAGAATTGAAGAAGATGGAGCCAGACCCTTTTCATTGATAGGAGAAGAAACAATGGACACAAGATGAAATGTGCTAATTTAATTTAAAGTTAAGTTTTTTTGGTTGGTTGATTGCTTGCTTGCTTGGTAGTCATTTGGTTTGTTTTGGGTTTTTTTTTTTACTGTGAGGGTGTCCAACACTGGAACAGGTTTCCCAGAGAGGTCATGATTCTTGATTCTGGAGAATCATGACAAACCTGGTCTAAGTGACCCTGCTTTCAGAAGTGGAATTAAACTACACTATCTTCAGAAGTCCCTTCCAGCCTCTACTGCTTTCTGATTCTATGACTACAAGTCTTAATCTCAAAGAACAGCAACAGCGTAGTTCACCAGTATGGGTACTATTTTTTAAAATCCATCATCACATTTTAAATTATTCTCTACTCTCTAGGGTTTTTTATCCTGTCAACACACAACAAGCTGTCAAAATGGGAAATACCTGCATCTCCCACATTCATTTCCATTTTTATAAATGAAAGAGGGCTTGTTTTGACTGTGTTTATTTTAGCCCAAAATCTATTCCAGTGGTTGCACAGTCGTGGTTAACACTTGTGTTTGAGAAAAGCATTTACTGTGTCCCAAGTAGTTTAATCTAGCTCAACAGATTTGTTTTGTAAGGAAAAAATAATAGTGATGTACACCTACTTTTTTCCAGCTAGCAGGAACCCTTCCATCATACATGCAATCTAAAGCATCCCTCAGATTTTCACTCATAACGACTGTCCCATCAATTGCAAGTTTTAGATCATTCAGAGTGCTTCTCACTAAGGTAATAACTCTCTGCATTTGTTCAATCTCTTGTCGCAAAAATATGTTCATAGGCTGAAATGGTCCCATGTTCTTTAGTTTCTCTTTTACCTGTAGGTAAAAAAAACAAAGATCCTTCAGCAGAAGTAAAAGACAAAGGTGGCTTTATGTCAAGGCTAGGCCTCAGTACAATTTATAAGACATAATACTTTTATATAGGAAGTTAAATGGTCAGTTTGGCATCTTCCTTGAATACTCTGCAAGACAGATTTTTTCCAAGAGAGATTTATGATGCTGAGACTGGCTATGGTTTTAGTCTAGCTCACAATTTAGACTGTATATCTTTCTATGAGCTAACATTGTTTAAACAGCATGTAGGCTATACCCCATTCAAGGATTTCAGCTTTAATTCCAACAGACAGTTCTCAAGGTTCACTTTGCACAAACCAATCAAGAGCAATTGCCCCAGCCACTTTGCCTCAGCATAGTAGTGATATTTATCAGCAATGCCTAAGAACTATCACAGTTCCAGGCAGTCTTGTATTCTAATAAAACTTGCTAATATATTTTTAATTAAAAGTGTAAAGTTAGCAAATTAACAACTCTATGGACGTAAACAGAATTTTTGTGGTCAATATGGTTTTTTGGGAAATAAGTGAAAATATTATATGTAACAGATATTGAATCCTATGCAGGGTAACAGCCTTACCATTATTACTAATTATTACTAAGAACTTAGTAATATGCATAACATAAATTTATCAGTATTTTGCTAAACAAAAGGAATTTAAATAGTTATCACCCTGTGAAAAGTTTAGTGCTCCACATTTGCTTTTATTAATATAAACTGAATTTCAATTTGTCATTTCTGATCAGAGCTGATATGCCCAAAAATAGCTCTTGTAAACTTAACAGAGCTAAGCGCTCCTACACAGTGACACTATATAATATATCTTTATTAAGCCACATATCTATTCCTGGAGATGTCAAGTAGAATTTTAAGAGTTGAACTAACAGCTACCAGGAGATTTAGCCCATCACTGAAGCAGTACCCTTCTGAGAAACTCAGCAAATTGTAATCCTTTGCAGACACTTGGTTAAGCCTTTTGGAAGCTCAGGCTTCTAGAAAGACAGTAGGTCAGAAACTTCATCTAGTGCAAACTTTTGGAAGACTGCTAGATAGTCAGTATTCCCAGTTCAAATAGATTAACTGACCTGTTCAGATAAAATTTATCATTATTATTCCATTTGAGGGAAGGAAGTTTATATAATACAAAACAGGGTACAGAAAACATACAACAAATGTAAAACATTGAGTCCATACTCATGAGCATACCACACATAAAGGAAACTTACTACTCTGTAAAAACAGTAAAGAGAGTGTTTGATTGTACAAGTCTCCTTTCTCCTTCTCATAGCTCAGCATCCTGACAGAAGAAATTTGGCATTTATGAGCCACCTAACCTTTGTATAAAGGTCCTCATGCTAACTTCCATTAAAGTCTAAGTGACATGGTGAAAGACTAAGGATAAGAGATTTAATTCTCCTCAAGAAGGAGATGGCAGGCAAATTATTTAATTAATAATACATCTTACTGCCTAGATGAGCAGACCACTCTGAGAATCTGTTAAAATACAAACACGGGTGTGAATCTTTTCCCTAATGACTCATTAGGGTGATTCACATTCATTTCCTAACAAAAGTGTTGTAAATGCTTTATTACTGACATATCTAATCTTACTTACTTTTAAGCTTTCGCAAATGTAATGAAACACAACAGTTCAACATCTCCTGATACAGAAAATATAGGAACCTTAACTAATTTACTAGCATTTTCTTCTTGTTTATTTGAAACTCATAACCAGCCTCTCCTGGGAAGAACTATAATGTCAGCATCCTAAAAATTCTGGAGCTCTAAAGGGCAATTAAGAACTATGGAAATACCAAGAAACAACACAAATTGTCCAAACACCCAAACTGTAGTCTCCAGAATGAGGTTACTGAATACAGTCGACTGGAGTGTCCATGTATCTAGCCATTAGTAAATGTATTCTAACTGTAAGAAAACCCCCTCACCTAGAGAGACATTCTATCTTCAACACAAACAGAACACAAGTTGCTCTTTCAGACAAGAAATGACTGCAAGGCAGCAGGCGTCCATTACAAATATAATTACATAGACTGTTATGTGTTAATACGGATCCTGAGACACTAACACTAGGCTTCAGTCAATGAAATCTATCACTTGACAAGCTTTTTGTCATTCACTTCACTGACAAAGAAAGCAGCCTAAAAATATCTTCAGGATATAACCTGAATCCCAAAGTAATACATATGTTAAAGCTGTAATACTTTTAGAAACTCAAATACACTTGCAACACGACCTCAGTTCTCTACTATGTCAACAACCTTAGTTAAAAGCTGGTAATGCTACCTCCCCCATAGTGCAAATGACAACTTAAGCATTAAGTGATTTAATATTTTGAAAAAGCTCTTACAGAAGCACTTGAGTGCACATTTAGTGACTTCATCATAAATGTTAAGAGTCTGGTCAGACTTCTTTAAAATGTGTTTTTGAAGCATTGCCAGTATAAACGGATTCAAACATGCTTTTAGAAAAATAATTGTTTGGGGTTTTTTTTTTTTTCAATCCATACAAAGCAAGAGGGAGCAACTGGTTTTGACAGAATTTCATTAACTCACTTCAAATGGTACATAATCAGCCGGAAGCTTTTCTAGCATATCATCAGCCAGTCTGGCGACAACTGCCTCTCGGGTTTCTCCTCCTCCACCGGTGCTATCTTTAGGCTGAATGCTGAGGATGATGTCCAATACATCCTTGGAAAGTTTAGTTTGGTAAGTGATATCCGCATTGGGGTGCAAACCAAACACCTCTGGTGTGTCATAAGCAGGAAGGCTCTACATAGTAAAATGTAAAAAGAGCACAACTGGAGATAGACTTATAAGCTAATTATTAAAAAACAAAACAAAAAAGATTCCACACAAACCCCAGAGAAACAAAAACCAAACAATACAAACAAAGCCAACCAGCATGCACACAAAACACATTGTAAAGTAAGAGACTAGATCCCTTCAAACAGTCTTAAGGCAAATAATTTGCTGTAATCCATTTGTCATATCACAGCCCAGATCACAGCAAGATGAACAACAAAGTCAATTTTAATCTCTATACATTATTTTAATAGTCATCTTGTACTTTCATATATTTACGTCTTTTATTTCTGTGAGGTTGTACCCAATGTCTAGAGTCCATTCTTTGCCCTCTTTAATAAGTGTATGCTTTCAACTATATCTCTCAAGCAAATCATATGATAAATGAAAGATTCCTGCCATGGCAATGATAACATTGATGAAAATAATAAGGTGTCACTAACAGGTACATAGACTAGTAGAAAGCAATAAACAGTTTGTGAATAAATGACAAAACACAGATAGAAGAAAAGTCAAAATACAAAGACTCAGGAACTTGTAAGATTCAAGTGAATTGTTGGGGCGGGCTGGGAGCTGCGTTGAAAAACTTTCATTTACCAACCTGTATGTACTGAAGGTATTGATCTACCATAGTACATTTAGGTATGTTGTATCCTTTGTAGAAGCTGAATTCCTGACTGAATGTGTTTTCATTGAACCAAACCTTTACAAAGGTATTCATGAGTCTTTTGTCATAGTCATCTGTCACACGACCACCATACTGGATCTCACCTATCATGTAACAAACAGTACTCCAGGAGATCCCCTAAAAGCAAGCAGAAAGCACTGACTTTAGCTAATCTTCTTCTCACCCATTTACATCTCTGTTAGTAAGAACAGCTTTCATACCAAGTCCTGCATCTCTGTCTCTTTTGGAAGAAAGTTATTTTCTTACTACTCTTTTTTCCTGCAACCCTCAATTCCCAAAACACCTTCAAGGATTTCTCAAAATAGAATTCATTGACAACTAATGCAGGAGGCTATTCCGGCATTTGGGCAAGAGAGATACAGCTACATTCCAATCATGCTTTCAGCTTCACTTAAAATGCCAATCACAAAGTGATCTTCCACAGACCTCTATATGACAACTAACCATATGACAGTGAGAAATGTAAGAGGAACTCTTATGCAATCGTTTAAAGCCACTTTCTATTTCTTTGTGCTGCCAAGATAGGTCGGAGGAGCCAAATCTTATTATTTTTACTCAGATTTAAACAAAAGAATATTTCAAATACAGTGGTCCATTTTAAACTATTTGACTGAATTAGCATTGAAAAGAAGGTCTCTACTTCTAAAATTTAAACTTCTGATATTTTCAGGGGAGATTTGTGGGAGGAATTTTTTTAAAATGTACAGATTAACATAGAAATTTAACATGCACAGGATTAAAAGTCTAATTTAATCCTGTTCTTCTAGAGACATATATACTGCAAATGTTAAATGCTTGTGGAAAGAAACAAAAGACTAATTTAAAATCTTGGTTGTGTTTCAGTTATTTGGAACTGTGTATATACATTCCACTACTAGAAAGATTCATCACCCTAATCTACCTTCCCCACAAAAACATTAATTACCTTCTTGGCATTCGTGCCATCCAAGTGGTTTTGAATGAATTGCACAGTAGCATTGAAATCAGCTTGATTAAACTCATAGGGTATATTCCAACCCAGAGATCCAAACTTGCGTCTTTCTTGAATAGTGGAGTGCAGAAAGGCTACAGCATACAACATTGGCTTCCATTGTACCATGTCACTGACATCTAGTAAATCCTGGCTGACACCTATTGATATTGTAAGTGGACTTTATAAGAAACACAATAAAAGTATTTTTCAAAACTACTTCAAATCAGCGCTAAAACATCACTCCTAAAGATACTCAGCTGGCTCTCTACTTTTCCCAAAAGTAAACTATTGTCCTACAAAGTGTTCTATGCTGAAGAATGTTTATAGCATGTTATTAAATCTCTCAAATTAAAAGAGTAAACTTTAAGGGAAAACAAAAACAAAGCCAAAAAACATTCATTGATAGCTGAATTCACATTAAATTGCTTTTTGTACTATTATAAAATAAAACCTTTATTTTATACAACGTAAAGATCACTTAACAGCCAACAAAGATTAATATGTTTCTTTTCTGCCAAAAGACAAAAGAAGATTAAAAATGTAAACACTTTGAATTGAGATATGAGAAGGCAACACTTCAGAAAAGAAAAAACATTTCCTGTTTTACTGACCAATTGGTTCTGGCAATAGAACTTCATCAGATCTTCTCTTGCTTTTAATTTTCAAAACTTCTAACTCAAACCAAGGATCAAGAGGTGTCCTGGCATCATTGTGATCAGTTCCTCATACTAGTTTACATCTACTACCAGTGGCTACAATGTGATCACACATTAACACCAGAGTCCAAATATGAGCAAAATGAAATTTAAATCATTACCACTCCGGCACTCACCACTGTATGTTCTCTTTAGTCCAGCTCTGAGTCCTTGTGGTGGTTCATTGGTAAATTTAATAGACATTTGAAGAAGGGTGATGGGGAACTGTTTATGAATGTCAGTTGTCATCCACAGTCGAAAGCTTTCATTGACAGTCTCTGTCTCTATCACAGTGTCCATCAACTCATCCAAAAAGTCTAATCCAAGGTGGCAGTTTTGTAGAAGTGCCCAACCTCCCTAGTTTAAAAGAGCAGAATATGAAATTATCAACACTGTTTACAAAAAAACAAACACCTAAAAATCACTCTTCATTTATGCTGTAAGTTAGGAACAAAGCAGACACATCTAATATATAGCAAAATATAGCATGTTTAAGTGCTTATCAGAGCTGTTAAAAGAGGAAATAATCCACAGTCAATTTTGGACCACTAGCTCACCAAATAAAAACCAAGGCCTTCCTTAGTCATCTGATTTCATGTGCATTTCATGTACAAACAGGGACCAGTATCCATAGTAAAGGTACACATGCAAATAAGAAAAATATTTTTTCTCCAAAGAAAGCTTATGTGATCTAAGATGTGGGCTGTTCCTTCTGGAGGCTTTGTTAGCTTGTTTGGTTTTATCATCTAAACAAATGTTCTTCACTTATCCCACCTGGTCTTTTCAAGTAGTCCCTACCTTTGCCATTTCAGTACATTCAAAACATGTCTGGACATGATTATAGTGCTGATAAACATGTAAATCTTGACTTATATAAGGAAGCTCAGAAGTAGCTCCATACAGCAGGCTGCTAAACCTTGTTCCTCACAAGGGTCACAAGCTTGAAAAATAACCAGATATACATACTTAATTAATGTATTGCTATCGATCAATAAATACCAGACTTTCTCATATGAATTATCATACTTCACATAGACATCTCTCATACCTCTTCATTAAGAGGGTATGTGAGACAGTGAGGGAAAGTACTGCATTTCTCTTAACAAAAGGAACTCTTCTTCCCTGTCTTTTGAATTACTTCTCATCTAATCTGCTAATTAGCTGTCAATGTGAAGTTGTTAAATGAGAATCTGAAGCACAAGTCAGAGGAAAATTGGTTATACAGACAGGAAAGAAGCTCAAAACATGGGAGTGCAAGTTTAAACTGTTCACATGAGCAGGCATAGCAGTACTACCACCTGATGGGCAAAGCTAAATTAGGATATCTCAGCTTTTATCCTCATACAGGAAATTTTATTCTTTAATCCTTGCATGTTTCACCTGTAAAATGCTTGTGCTATCAGATTGTCTATCCCAATTTAAAATCCAGACTAGAGCAATACAAAGTATTTTGCTATACATCCTTGTTTTTCTCAAGGTTATGTAACTATCAATAGTATATTTGGAATTAATCTTCTTTAACAAAATATGTTTCTATTGCTAAAAATACAAATCTAAAACCATGCTGTGAAATACTTGCTGAAGAATATATACTATCCATGCAATCCAAGCAATTCAGCTATTTTTATCAGTCAACAAGCTAGAACAAAAATTCCATTTTACATGAAAACCATTATTTTCTGCACAATATCAAGAAGCTTGTTATAGCCAATTAAATGACTATGAAAAGACAGTTCTATTGCTGAGGACATTTGCTTACACAAATAAATAAAGCATTAATTACTCACCAAACCTATATTTCATGACAGGAATTTCATTTCTAAGTGTTTAATACAGACACAGAAAAACATCCAGATTTTTGTTCCTTACATGAGTCATTGTCTGCTGTAGAAGTTTACGAGCATGAATTTCTTGCCCCTGGCCCATGGAAACATAACGTGTCTCTATCTTCAGTCTTTTTCCCAAGGCAATAATTGAGTCCGTAGGATCAGAACCCATGGAAAGAAAGCATATGAGAGGAGTACGTGGATCTGACTCTTCCCATGTTTTCTCCAAGTCCAATATGACTCCCTCTGCATATTTCTCCCCCATAGTGTCAATAATGTATTTTCTTGCCTATATTAAAAAGGATAAATTTAACCTGTGATGTATTCATTTAATGCTGTTTTCTTCCCACTGTAAATACAACCAATAAATAAACTGACAGCTGCTATAAATTTATATCAGAAAAATAAATATGCAATGAATTTATTTTCCCATGTTAACGCATCATACTGAAGGTATTATTTTGAATCTTATAAGACCAGTTAAAACTTCAAAAATAATTAGTCTATTAAATATATCTGGATGCATGTTTATATATAATACCTGTAATTACAGTATAATAAAAATAATAACCTTACTAAACCTTTTGAAAAGTTTTAATGATTTAAAGATTTTATCTCCACTAGGCAGCAAAACTTCTAACCTTAAAAATCTAGCTTCACTTTCCAAATACTTAAGAAATAGGGAAGAAAGCATGGAAGATATGCTTCCATGACCTTTCCAACCTTCATGCTTAAACGAACAATGAATTGACAGTAGTAATGATGAAAATAAATAACTGCTGCTAAGTAGAAGATTGAGAGGAACATATAGAAGCCATCTCTGTCATTCCTTATGTATTTCAAAAATTGTTTTTGCTCCTGAGAATTAACTGAGAAATAGAAAAGGCTCTTTCAAACAGTCTGAGATTATATTTCTTGCACTGTTTCCCACTACATTGCTTTTGTCTTAGACCAATCTTCCCATTAATAACTCTGGGTTATTTCTCAGAGATAGAAGATATTTAGCAGTTGGTGTTTGATAAAATACCAGTTTTCATAAAAACCATCGTAAGATAGAAGTATATCTTGCCCCCATTAACAGAACTGAGGAACTAATTTTGTATGTTCCATTTCAAACACATAGCACACATCTGAGAAATTCATCATAGAGTACCATTTAACCTTCTATTGACCACAGTTACACTGATAATTGCCAAGACTTTCTCTGAATCTAGTCACAATATCTAAAGGTTTGCCTCCATAAAATAAATACCATACTTTTAGTGACGCATTCTGACTTCAGTAAATTTCTAACCATTGCTCTGAAATCATCAGAAATTGCATAATTCATACTTTTTTTCACTGGAGAAGAACATGAAGATTAAAGATAGGCTTCTAGAAGCTGATTTTTCCTAAAAGTGGATCTAACCATTTAATAAACTTTAATTTTGTATTTCTGTCCTTTCTAAATAGATAGCCTTAAACTAAACATTTTGAACAGACCTTAATATAGATTTTTAAAAAATATTTTACTTCAGCCTAACAAGAAGACACTTCTACAATTTGAGTACTATCAGCAAGGACAGTAAAAAATAACTTCTGAACTGATAAAGCAAAACTGAATAAACACATACGTTTCCAGATGGAATCTTATCTCTCCATAAAATCACTAGCTAATATTCATTCAATATATTGGGATACTTCTGCTAACACTGACCTTAAAACTAATACATAAATTTTCTGAAAAGGATTTCAGAAAATGTAATGTAAATGTCCATTACAAAAAGGAGTTAAGGAGTTTAGCATTAAATAAAAAAGTACTGAACTACAATCCTGTATTTATTATTCTAATGACAATTTAATAGACTATGTTTGCTACATATATCTATTTACCTGAGCTATAGTCCTGTCAGGACACCAAGATCTGATAAGAAGAAGATGTCTGAAGCAGTCCAGGGATTCACCATAGCCACTAGGAACCAGTTCTTCTTCAGGATTCTCACTGTCAAACCAGATTTTCCACTGTTTCTCTGCTCTGGAAACCTACAGTTATACCAACAAAGGAGTAAATCTCACTAAACAGACAGGTCACAAAAAAAAAAAAAAAAGGAAAAGTTTTAAAATTTTAATTACAAAATTGAA